>CAXIVR010000007.1:100424736-100566271 GCA_964035755.1 Teleogryllus oceanicus
TTGTATTGGCGAAGGCAACCCCAGTCTTTTCTTGCATACTTCACAATTGTCAATTTAGTGATTCTGCAGGCCTTTAATCACTGATTCTTGATTGAAACCTCTGATCTTGGCCAAGTTGAAATAAGATCACAAACATTTTACATGCTTATTAAATATATATTTATTTTGTTCTTTGGGAGTGTCTATACTAATCTGGTATTACAGAAATCAAAATATTTCTGTAGTAGAGTGTGAAGATATATCTACCATGATGTCATAATTTTCAGGTATCAAAGTATACGGCGCACTATCACATCTCGACGCCTTGAACCTGATGATGGAGCTGCTGTTCCTGGTAGTTCTACAGTGCAGGAACCGGCTGGACAACCTGACGCAAGCAGTAGTGGCATTGGCAGTAGTAGTGGAAGCTGTTCTGGCAGCAGTGCCAGTGGCTCTGGAAATGTTACTTCCTCCTCCACAGATTTGGTGAACCACATGCCAGCAGTCAAGTTCATTTCACGACCTGACTTTTTCTCAATTCTGCATATGAACGCTGTGAGTAATATGCAGTTATTAGAAATAATAAAATTGGTAACTTTTCCTCATTTTTCTTCCATACTTTGCAAATATACTGCACTAGGGAGAAAAGATAAAACATCAGCATAATCTCAGACTTTTGTTTGTGTCTGAAATCAAGAAAGTGCTTTCTGGGCCAGTAAATCTTGGAAGTGTGTTGTTCATAAAATAACAAACTTCTTGTAAATAAGTATGAGAAAGTATTGTCTTCAAGTATGAGAAAGTATTTTTTACATTCTGAACAAAAATATTGATTGGCTTTGAGATTAATTCTTGCATTCTAGAAATGTTTCTATTTAATTTTGGAAATGCTATTAGAACTGTTATTATTGGTTTCTTGATTACAACATAATGCTTTTAATTCTTGTGGCTGTTAAAAAGTTTACAAGTACTAGTTTGACCATTGTGTTCCCTCTGGACGTATTGCATCTATGTTTTAAATATGATATAGCTTCTTCTTAGAATCTACCACCGAATGTTTCTGACAACTTGCTGAGATGGCCCCTTGTTTTGCTTCTGGACATAAATGTAACTTCATTTTCTGTGCATGTCTTCTAGAATTCAGTGGGAAATACAATTATTCAAATTATCGTTTCCATGTTGTCGCGGCAGGAAGTAATAAGAGCCAATATTTATTGCGTATTTATCCTTGAAAATAGATTTTATTACATAGGAGTTTTCCTTTTCTTTTTTTTTTCTTTTCTTTTCTTCCTTTCAAGATTCACAATTTATTGCGTATTTATCCTTGAAAATAGATTTTATTACATGGGAGTTTTTGTTGTTTTTTGTTTTGTTTTGTTTTTCTCCCTTTCAAAATTCAAAATTTAAGTAGTATATGACTTAGTGTAGGGATCACAGAATTTTGAAAATGTGCACACAATTCACTTTTCCCCATAGCACGTCATACGCAGTTTTTAACTTTTTTTTTTGACGTAAAATAAATAAATAAATAACCTGTGCTATAGAGATACTCTCCAAAAATGTTGCAGAACGAACAAGAACATTACATTTTGTAGATGAAGGTATAAGAAACATAATTTGTGTTCTTCTAAGAGCTCAAAAACCTTTATTTTTATATCTTTGGATGCATTATTCTTTAATTACAGATTGTGCTTTTGTGGGTTGAATATATGCCTGCTAAGTTTGTTTCATAATCTGAAAAATTCAAAATGTATATCTCAAATCTCTTCAATGCGCTTCTGAAAAGTAATTCTTTACCAAGCAGTACCACACTTACGGGGGTTTTCTTGGATTCTTATAATTCATTCAATACTATCATTATTCCTTAGCATTAACAGAAGGGATGTTTTACACATAATTTTACATATAAACTTTGTCCTGTTTACAAAATTTAACATAGTTATTATTTACATAAATGTTTCTCATGTTTTAGGAGGCTCTTGCTCTCTATAATCGTAATGGCTCTCTGAAGCATATGGTGTCAAAAATCAGAAGAGATCCCACAGCATTTGAACGTTATCAGCACAACAGAGATCTTGTGGCACTTGTCAACCTATTTGCAGATAACATGAGAGATTTACCTCGTGGATGGGAAACCAAGTTTGATCGGAATGGCAAAGTAAGTTGAGAATATGTATTTCAACTAAATATTTCGCATGATGGTTCTCTCTCAATAACAAGTTTTCACATTTGTGCTTGATTGACCATAGTGCAATGGTTTGTAGAGTAAATAGATGATAACTTAATTATGTATGTACATTGTGATAAAAATAAATATATAATAATCTTTCTTAACAATTCCAATAAAATAGTTCTTCTGATCTAACATCTATCTTGTCAAAATACTTATAACAATGGCAGTTTATTTTCATTCTCATTTCTTAATGTACTTGTACAGATTTATTTCATTATCCTACTTTAGATTAGATTCTGCATTGATGCAAATTATTTAATTCTCTTTCATTGATTGTACTGTAGTTATAATCTTTGCATTGAAAAAGGCTGCAGAAATTAATTTGTAAAGATTGGAACTCTTGAGTACTATTATCTAATATCTTCTACTTAGACTAACCCTGCTTTTAGGAGTATTGTCTAAATAACTCATCTTCTAGCATGGGTGTATGTGTGTGTGTGCATAGCAATTCTTCATAGATCACACGTCGAAGACTACCACGTTCATTGATCCCCGCATTCCCACCGAGTCTCCTTACCTGCACCAGCACAAGCTGTTGCTCCCTGGTGCCAGGAGGCGCAGCCGCAGCGCTGGCGAAGAAGAGCTCGCTCATTCTAGAGGAGTAAGTCTGTGGCATTTCGTTCTTGGTGTACATCTTTTTGTGGTAGTAGTATTGTCCTCGTTAGGCCCATTTTTTGTTGTGTTTGTACTTCGTTTTAGTGCAGCATGCCAAGTATGCAGTTTAGTTATGATCAGGAAAAATAAATCTCAGTATTTTATATTACTGGAATTTAAATTTCAACAGTTGGTTAACTTGTGTTTTGTAGTTTTTGTGTTCATGTTGTAGTTATGTCCCACTTCGCAATGTTCTGTTTGATTTTCTTTTTCGAATTTCATAATAGATTCCATTTTCACATTCATTCTTTAAGAATTTATTGTGTGTTCCATTTCCAAAAATGTTTTTAACATTTACAATGACTTACAAATCAAAACATAATATTTTGACATTTGTTTTGGTCATTTCAAATCTTCTGCAAGTGAAACAACTGTTCATTTTCAACTATCAGTTTTAATTATTGCAACTTTTCAAGAATATTAATTTATTTTAGCATGATGCACACTTTCTCTGCACTTAAGGAAAATTTTCTGAATCATCTTCTTTGCTAAATACATATTTTGAGTAAAGTCATTATTGTTTTATTTATCTGTATAAAATATTTACTTGTTCTTGCATTTTGTGGCAATATTATCATTAAACTGGTTTTTGCTGTTTGTAGGTGAACTATCTCATTTAATACAATGAAGCCTATATAAATGCTTTCGCTATAAATGTAAAATTAAACGGAAGGATTTGAGGATAGGTTTCAAATCTTTATTATCACAGCAGCACTGCAATGATCCTTACTCTTCTGTTTCCATTAATTTGATGCATGAATTTTAATTAAGAAAATAAATGACCCTTTAGCTGTGTGAAATTTTGAATTGATATAGCACTTTGGCCATTGTAATATTATTGAATTCAAGTTGTATTATTTGTATATTTAATTGGTCATTCTATATCTTTTTTATTATATCATCAATCTTAGCTGATTTGTGCTCCCAAATGTTAGGGATATTTGACTATCCTAGCACAGTCTATTTCTATGCTGATCTCTTTTCTGAGCTTCAGATTAATAAAAAGCTATTATGTTAGAACGGATGGTCAAAAAGAGAGAAAATGTTGCCAGAAACATTTTTCAGGATTTCTTACTTTCAATTAGAACCTGTAATAGTGATGGAAGAAAATATACTTTCGACCTATTTGTTTATGCTGACTTAGAAGTCAATATGTGTTCTAACACTGAATGCTCTATTAAGTTGGACTCTCAACAGTTTTACAAAATTTAATTAAACAAATATTTCTTCCTTTTTTTTCCTTAATTAATTTATTCAGCAAATATTCTATCTATTTAAATAACTTCCAAAACATATCATGGAGGTTCTGTTGTAATGAAATGAATTTCTGCTTTTCAAAGACGGTTCTTGAGCCATGTGTTGGTTGTTTTCACAAACTCTCCCTTTATCTTTGTTTTACCATTATCTTCTTTTCATGCTCCACTGCTTGTGATAGTAGTTTGTATACTTGGAATTGTACTTAACTGCTTTCTCAGGCTTCACAATCTTCTAGACTTCCTGTTTAAGATAAAAGTAATGCATTCATTTCACTTCACCCACCACAAGGGAGTGAGGATTTCTTTGTCCTAAGTATAATTAAGTGGTTGAAAGGTCTTTGAACTTCAGGAAAATTTTGTACTGTAATTTCTGAATACAATTATTTTATTTCTCCTTTTCATGTAAGTTTATTGCAGAACCTTTCACAAGCAAGGAAATAAGAACTATTGTTCTTTAAAAATTTAAAAAAAAAAAATATCTTTTAGGATTATTCAAAAACCATGTTTTTAAGGTGTTAATATTCTGATCTTATGAATTTGACATTTACTATGAATGACATTAGCATTTCTTTCAAAACTCTGCAATATTGGAAAGAAAACAAGAAAATACTAAAATATTATCATAATAGAGCCATTGAATATCAATAGGTGTTTTTTTTTAAGATGGTAAAATGTGGTACATGGCTCAAGTAATATGAAAAATTAGATATTCTCAAATTAATGAATTTCATCAACCAATATATTCCACTAGCAGAACCTGGCAGACATTGTCCAACCCTCTCTCTCTTTTTCCTCTTTCTCTCTCCCTCTCTCTTTTCACTCCTTTCCCATCTCTTATTCCTTCTCTCTTTTTCCCTATCTTTCCTTTCTCTCTTATCCCTTTCCCTCTTTTCCCTCTCATTTACCACTTTTCTCATTTTTCCCCATTCTCTTTTCCCCTCTTTTTTATCTCATTTTTCCCCTCCTCCCCTAACTTTTCCCTCTCTCTTTTCTCTCCTCTCACTTTTACCGTCTTTACCACTTGCTTTTTCTTTCCACCTTTCTCTCTCTCTCCCTCTCTCTCTCCTCTCTTTTTCCCCCTCTGTCTTTCCCCTCACCTTTTCTGTGTTTCCTTTTCCCCTTTTTTCTCTTCTCTTTCTCACCTGTTTTCTCCTCTCTCTTTTCCTCTTTTAATAATTTGTTAATATATTGAAGATCTCTCACAGTCTTCTGTCTCACTCACTCACTTTTCATATTATGAGATTTTAAAATTTTTCTGTTCGATTTTTTAAAAATTTTCTTTTATACACCTTGTCCTGACAATACCGAACACAAAAAAGGAATTATCCAATTTGGTGCAGTCGTTAGAAAGTTATGCGCTTACATACATTTCGGCAATTCATTGAGACCCGGATGAAGTCGGATTGGCCTAGTACAGCAAACCACCGTCAGATAGTGCTGCTATGATAGACTGTGGATTACCCGGAAAGTACTGTAGCTAAGTAATTGTTCGGAACGGCATGATGGGACCTTATATAATCAGTTATAATCGGCAAAAATTAATAATATTGACAAACGTCATTCGAACTCGTTTCTTTAGGATTTGAAGAAGGACTCATCATATGATTCTCTGCTTCCATTTACTGGCAAACTCTATGGCCGAATTTGGGAAAGTGGACTTTTTTGTAATTAAAATAAAAAATCATTGTGCAAACGGATGTTAAACGCCCCGGTATTACAAGGGCTTTCATAAACTATTTTTTTCTTTACATTTTAAGACAATTGGGTATTTGTGAATTATAGGATGGAAGTATTTTAAGCCTGAGAAGCTTTTGGGCATTGTTCTTTAGGTGGTGAATTTATTCACATATAATAAGGCGTGATGATGAATTGGGTGGCCTTGTGAACATGCACGTTTCCGTAGGAATTGTATTTGAGGACATTAAATGAATTGACTACATAGTGAGTGCTACTCTGAAAGAACGTGTGATAGACAATTTTGTGAGAAATGATTGATGTGTTAGTACAGTTTAACAATTGTGTAACAGTTTAATAATCATAGTTTCCATAGAATGTTATTGTAATTTGCCATTAACTATTACACATTTACGAAAAATAGAAAAGCGTGTTGTAGCAATATTATTAATTTAAATGAAGAATGGTTAACATTGTAACATTATTTCTGGTGGTATGATAACTGATAAATAATGATGGGGTGAAACAGTGGATAAAAGAGGGGCAAGGAAAAGAAATTGGCGCGAACCCATTTAGTCTACCAAAATTTCCGGTGGCCGGGATGTACCGCCGGTGTTCAGAGTGTTTTTTCAAATAGGCCACGCGTGCCCTTAGATGGCCAACACGCTCTTAAGATGAATTTGCATGCACTCTAGTCACTGTAATTTGAAAGGTCGTTTCACCATGATCGTTTTTTTGAAACTGGAATTGTAAGTCCCAGTCCCGCAAATCAAATTATCTATGGCTAGGGTAGGAGTTCTTTCTACCCCTTGAATCGAGGACCTATGACGTCGCATTCTTACTTGGAGCGGTAGCTCAGTGCATCACCTGATGTCACTGCAGCGCCTCTGACCGGGAGGTCCTAGGTTCGAGTCCTGACGGCGGCAGGATTTTCGACACTAGCTTTCAGCTAGGTCGAATTCAGTCGCTGCCTGGAGGAGAATTCTAGCGGCCGACTGCTCTGATCGGTAGTTTTCCGTTGTTTCTCCGATCAATACCTGGCGTATGCCGGAGCAGTACCATACCAAACGGGCCACGGACCGCGCGCGATCTATCCTTCCACTTCATTATCATCCTATCCTCTCCCCTTACACACACATACTTACGCTAACATGCACTACACTACCACATATTACGGGAGACCGGTCGGGAGCTTAGAGCTTGTCCCGGCTGGGGTGGTGCCCCGCTGGTGGGAGAGTCCTGGTTAGGGGGAAACCCCGCTAGCCGACGGTAGGTCGGCGCCGGATCTCGCCAACCAGCGGGGGAAGATCGCCACCATCTCCCGAGAAAAACATGCACTACACTAAGGGGACTAATGACCCAGGCAGTCGACGCGCCCGGAAACACGAAAAAATCAATCAATCAATCAAAAACGTGGCATTCTTAGCCATTTATTATGAAACAGGTGTAGATTGAGAGAAATGGAATACACGAAATCTCCGAGAACATGGCATTTTCTTGGTATTATTCTCTATGGATATTGACCATTTCTCTGTAGTCTGGAAACTCTGATTACAAGTCCTGAGTACATACTCAAAGACGGGTCACCACGTCGTTGGAAACCTTGCAGAAAGCAGCTATACGAGGGCCAAAACTTGTGAGCGACAATCCACCCTATGATGCGGCAGCATCTTGGACACGCAAGCACCAACTCACGCAACTTACAGACAGAATACACACACACACACACCACAAATCACACGCACGTAAACATACACAATCACAGGAGCCAACACACTATCAGACACACACCCTTTGACAGGTGTCAGTACGTACTGTCAGGTGTCAACACGTTCTAGGTGTCAGCACGTACGGGCACGTGTCAGGTGTCAGCACGTACTGTCGGGTGTCAGCACGTACTGTCAGGTGTCAGCACGTACTGTCAGGTGTCAGCACGTACTGTCAGGTGTCAGCACGTACTGTCAGGTGTCAGCACGTACTGTCAGATATCAGCACATACTGTCAGGTGTCAACACAGTTGCGCGCGGGCAAGCATTTGCCCAGGGCGTCGGGAGGGCTTGTGGGGTGACGGACGCAACGCGCGCGTGGTGTTGAAGGCGCCGGTGCCGCCGCCGCGGCCGCCCATCACGTGCGGGTGCGGCCCCGCCGCCGCCCTGGGGCTGGCGCCCGTGCCGCGCGTGCTGGCGCCGCCCGACATCCCCACGGCCTACAACGAGAAGGTGGTGGCGTTCCTGCGCCAGCCCAACATCATGGACATCCTGAAGGAGCGGCACGCCGCCGTGGGCACGTCGCAGGCGCTGCGCGACAAGGTGCACGCCGTGCGCGTGGACGGCACGCTGGCGCTCGACCGCCTCAGCGACGACCTCGACCTCACCATCCTGCTCAGGTGCGTACCAACACACCGAGCTCGAGTTCTTCCATTCCAGCCAGGAAATAGGGTTCGCAACTCGTGTAAAAGCGTCTTTGGCGTACTGGTTTCAAACTGCCGGACTCGCCTGCTATCGCCTCGTCCGTCAACATGTCATTTGTTCTGTACTAGTGACGTAAATAACTATTTCTTCATTTCGTTTTCGTCGACAGCGCACCTGTTATAAACAAGTAATGTACAGTCAGGTCGGGATTAATATTCCAAACGACCGTAAGCATGACTTAGCTATGGGACCTTCCAATAATTTTGGAACATTGATCAAAATGAAAATAATGCTACTTCTCGATAGTGCGTCATTCACAGTTCTTTTTGTTTTATTATTTAACGTTTTTCACGTTAAATAAATAAAAATAAGGAAATGTAATCAAAATAAATGAGAAAACAATTTTAATATTTTTAATAATTTTAAAATGAATTAAGTAAATTTTACTACATATCTGAATTAAATTGATTATTTGTTGAAACAGTAATAAAAAAGTTTTTTGTATACCACCATTATAAACGACCCTTTTCGATACCCCGAATCGTGCATAATCCAGTATTTTATCGCACGCTACATGACGTCATCGCCATTATTAAACGCGACATGACGTCATCACACATTCAGCCAATAGTAGCGAGAGAATCGTGGGGAGGTAGAAGAAGACGGAACAGCCGACCACCGTTTTCTCGCACGGATGTCAACAATGCCATCTTGAATTTGATTTCCAGAGGGCGTTGGATGTCAAGCACCCGAGACGTCAGAAGAAAATTGTTTCGCGAAATTAAGTTTGATTCTCTTGTAAATTTATAATGCTGTTATACAAAAAAATAGCGTATGCAACTCGTTTATAATGTTGCTTTATTGCATTCGTACAAATTTGAAAACTCGCTCCTAACGTCGCTCGGTTTCAAAACATGTACTCATGCAATAAAGCTTAACATTATAAACTAATTGCATAAACTACTATTATATACAGCAACTAATTTTCAATTTTCATTAAAAAACACTGGAGGTCGTAGTGCTTAGTTTTCTTTTGTGTTAATCCACCCTTAATTGCAATACGACAAGTCTAAACTTATTGATAGTAATTTAGATATTAAAACATAGTGATTGAAAAAAAGTTTACGCTTTAGGCATGCCCATGTGTTTTTCTCTACGTACTGGGTTGTACACACACACAGTGAACTCTTACAAATTATTTCTTACGACTTGACGTATGTTTTGTGTATATTAAACGGAAGGAGACATTCCGTGGCAATGTTTTGTGTGAATGTTTCAGGTTTGTGGTTGTGGATATGCTAATTTGTGTTGATTTTATTATACATTGCTTATTCTATCCAACACATGATTTTTGGATAATGTTGCAAAAATATCTGTCTAAATCTATATTTTTACTTCGCTGGATGGCGATGGGAATATGTTGGTGTTAACTATGAAGAAATGGAGAAAACAAGTACCGATATGAACTATCGAGATAGGTAAAGGAAGTGTTGTTTTTTTTAAGACATATGGGGCGTGATATGGAGTTTGGAAATTTAGCGAATCGAATTGTTATCTTCTGATCCTATTTCACAGTTTAAGAAAATGCGTCAGTCACCTACCGAGTTGCTAAACTCTCCGGTTCATGCTTTTCATTGGAAGGGACGTTGGAACAGCAATACACATGGGTAGTCAGAGAATCCATTTAAGAATTGCATTGTCTTTTGTATTTATTTCTTTACTTATCAAATAAGTTTTTTGTGTATTATAAGTATGTTTTGGAAGAACAGAGAACACATTAATGAGCCGTTGAGACCAGTAGGTTCCGTCTTCCCCCACATAGATGTTTCGCTATGAGACGTGAACGAAGATATCTGAGATTCATGAGTGCTTCGTGTCAGCTTTAGCAGGCGCCCAGTCGTGATAAGATATATAGTCAGTATAACTTACTACAGCTTTCCAGAAACCGTGAAAAGACTGACGTTATAGGTTACGAGAAGAGCGTGGAAGCGCAGAAACGGCGGGGGACTTGCGAAGTGCGCTGTCGCGGGGGAGCGGGAGGCGGCGGACGTGATGCAACGCGGCGGAGGAAGTCGTCGTCCCGGGCGCCCATTGACTCGGAGGGAAAGGAAGCTCCGGGCCCTGCGACGGCGATATTGTCGGGCGCGGGCGCTGGGACGTGGGCGGGGCGTGCCCCATTCTTCCGCGCAAGTGTCGGGTGTCTGGGGGCGCGCGGGGCGTTTTTTCGGCGCCGTGGGCCGGCCCGGGCCGGGCCGCGCCTCCCGGGGCGTTCGGCGAAGGCCCGAGTGCGCGGGGCTCATTGTGGTGACGCACACTGGGCCGAAACCGTTCGCGGACAGAAAGTTTTAAAAAAGACGCTGACAACTGCTGTTGCTACACTGTCACTACTGACCACGACAAGAACATACATGCACGGTAAGACCGGAAACTTCAAATGACCAGTTTGTTAGATAAGGTGTTGTATTATGAATGATTTCCGAGGTGGAGCTAATGATAAATGAGATGAAAACAATTCCAGGTCATGGAGTGTATATTGAGCGATCAGTCTGTGATAGAAAAAAATTGCGCATTTTCATGATACTTTATTGAATGGAAATGCTGCAAGAAGGGGCTCAGGGAAGTGCTTTGTATTGGCTTAATTGCTTATATAATTGAAAAAATGCTACAAAGAGTTCGCCTTTACTGAATACTGAAGGCTAAAAAAGTGTACAAATTCTCATTCTTCTCCTACGCCTCCTCCTCCTCCTTCTTCCTCCTGTTAAAGTCACCGAGGGATTTTGGTTCTCTTTCCTACTCTACCGTTCCACTCCTTTATCTTTCAATTACTTTTCATAGTTCTCTTTGAACAGAACCATGAACCATACAATTAACTGGATACATATTAAATAATTTCACTGATTGTTTTAAAATATAAGATGCTGAAAATAACAGAATTTATTAAGAATCAATATAACCAGTATATAATATCTTATATTGTTTTGTTTTTGAGCTATTTATAAGTCGGAGAGAAGTGCGGTGTTTGGTGTTGTTTCGCCCCACTGTAGGGCGAGGTCATCGGCCTCTCCGCCTCCACCCCCTGCGCACGCGCGGCCTCGCTTAGCGCCCTGACGAATTCCCCTTTGGGGTGGCGTCAGCACCGCTCGCTCGCGCCTCGCCCACGCAGGGCGGAGCGGCTGCGTCGCGGAAATTACCACGCGACGACTGCCTCAGGATTTATGGCATTGGCGCAGTCGGGGCCCGAGTTTGTCGCCTTCCGGTACTGCCTGCTGTGCGGGGTCCATGGTTGAAGTCACATTTTAGAGTTACAATTCTGTTTGACATTTGCTGTTCGGTAGTTTTGTAGGCGGTCAAAACATATAGAGATAGAAAATTAAGGTGGGCTAAATCATGATCAGATGGACGAGAAATGAGGTTTGGACGAAAGACTGTTCTTGAAGAACCCTCGAGTTGGGGATTAGTCGTCAATAATTAAAATATAATTTGACTTTTACTGTTCCGTATTTTAATAGGCAGACAAAACATGGAAATCATTTTAAAACACACATTTTAAACATTTGTTATCGTTACTGTCTTTGATTGTTCTATGATTTTGTCTGTAATCAAAGACAATAACGATAATAAATGTTTAAAATGTGTGTTTTAAAATGATTTCCATGTTGTGTCTGCCTATAAAAATACGGAACAGTAAATGTCAAATTATATTTTAATTATTGACGACTAATCCCCAACTCGAGGGTTCTTCAAGAACAGTCTTTCGTCCAAACCTCATTTCTCGTCCATCTGATCATGATTTAGCCCACCTTAATTTTTCATATCATAATATATGATTAGTTTATATTTTATGGCTATGATAAGTTTATCAGAAATGCTGTTGAAATAAAAATCAGAACGTGATATTAGCGGGTGATTTCACCCCATATTGTGAAAAAGTTGATTCGTTCTGTAAGAAATACGTTTAATGATTTTTTCCTAAACTATCTCATCATTACAGGATTATAGGATTTAATTATAAAGGAAATTTCCACAAAAATTAAGATGCCAACTTGGAATAAAATAATTCGATTTACATTTTTTTATTACATTTCTTTGGAAACTCTGAAAATCTACATTTTGTTTTGCCAAACATTTTCTAATTTTAGTTTACTTCATTGTTAATAGATTTTTCAATCTTCAATAGGATGAAGCACAAAGTTACAATATCGAAGTTACAAAGCTGCGGAAGTGTTGCATAAAACGTAATGTACATCAAAACTAGTGAACTAAGAAAACATTCGCAGTGCATGGTGATCTCGTTTCATGCCTACAAGGTGTACAACGCAAAGCAAGAACATTGCTTGAGGACTGTCGATAATGTTTCTTAGTTCTTGCAGAAATGATTAGTGAAATTCTGGATTAGTGGGATTTGTCATTCTTTCAGATTTCCTGTGTTTTATTGTGTGCATTAATCACAAAAAACATGCTATGATTATTCTTCAAATTCCATTTGCCCTACGTAGTTTACAAACACGTCTTGAGTACGGTACCTAGTTCTTTGAGTTGATATAAAATCCAGGGGTTTAAAAATACTGAAGATATTTACTTTTTTTTTTTTTTTTTCATTCCGACTTATGTTTACGTCCAGATAAAAACCCGAATATTAATTCTTGCAATCCATAATAGTTGACTTCATATTCCGAATATCGTGAAACCTCGCTTGTATTACACGCGTTCACCAAGCAAGAAGGTATTTCTCAAAATACTTTCTTGAATATAAGAAGGCTACGTGTTTGTGCGTTAAAGTGTAGAAATGTGGACTTAAACAGTTGCTCAAACAGTTGGTTTTATCTGTTCGTTTGTTAGTTGAACCCTGTAAACGTCTTTCATTTGTTTAAACCCTCTTCTAAACAAGAAATTCGACCTTTGATCGGTTTGAGTCGCGAAACAGGTGAAACGAATGTACAATTTTCCATTCCCATTGAAAAAGAACAGTTAAAATGAGCACATCCCTATCTTCTCGAAAATCCTTTCACTTACCATTTATTTAGACAATTATTTGTAACCAAGGTATATTTCATATCACGATGCGAGTATTATCACGATAAAAGAAAAGAAAAAGGTCATTTTCAACTTTAGTCGTGAAATTGCTCGAAGGGAGTTCATTTAGAGTTATTTTTTCGATTGGAAATGTAATATTTATGTTTAAAAAAATACAAAATTAGTCATATCAGTACATTCAGTCTGTCGCTTGTCAGTTCGAACACTTGTCAAATCTTCTCAAATTAATTTTACAAAGCTTGGCTGAGCACTTGATACAATGTATTTGAATTTTAAAAAACGTTTAAAATATCTCTAACTCGTCAAAAAGAAGTGTGTTGAAAGGATCATGGTCCATCCGGTATTGCTCTCTATCCGAAAATAAAACCTTAAAACCTTTGCAAGATCTCTCTTGCGTATATCTACTATCCTCAAGTGTAGGTATGTGATATATATATATATATATTTGTGAACTATATCAAATTGATATTATCAATGTATGTGTGTGTATATGTTCCACAAACACTTCTGAATGACTGAAATAATTGCACCCAAATTTTGCACGAAGATTTTTTGAGAATCTGAAGAAATGTAGAGGGCTCGCGATTTAAAAATGTTTCTTCAGAATGTGTGTTGCTTACGAATGTAGTTCAACGCACTCCTATGTGCATCTATACGTTGATGGCGGGCGGGAGGGGTGGGTGGAAAGGGGGGACGGAACGGTAAACACCCCGAACACGTCAGATATAATCAGCCTAATCTGCATTATTAATTTCAAACGCACGCAGCAGTTGAACAGCCTCCAGCCCTTTGAGAGGTCTTTAGTTGCAGTACATACCCCAAAAAGTCGGGAGAAATACAAAAACATCTAAATTACTAACATGGAGTGCGCGCAGAAATGAAATGAAAACTATGCAGCCTCCGGCAATGAGAGACATGTTTTGGGTATTCTTAGATCCCCAGAAACTAGCAAAACATAACACAGTTTCGATTTCCTCTGAAAAATGCAAGTATTATATGTATTTGTTTTCCGATTATTCTCTTATTACATATACCCACTGAAATCTAGTACTCAATGTGTTATAGTTAACGGCATTGCCGACTTGCGTTGCGACAGCAAGGATCGGAGGAAGAGGCTGTTCCATTCATTAAATATTTGCGATTCACTTGTTGCGTTATGAAGCAGGAACTATTACGTAATTTATCTGGTATGTAAAGAACGTTTGTTCTGTATGTATATATATACATACAAAAAATAACATACATCGATCAATATATTATTGCAGTATTCGTGAAGATCGTTTTGGTTTGCGGCGTTATACGATTTTTAAAGTTTTGTTTTTGTTCTTTAGCAGTGTGGGTGTTACTCTGGGGAAAACCATTGTGTGTGTGTGTTTCTGCTGCTGCACGGGGCTTGTGCTGTGGTTTTGTTTCTTCTCGGGAGCAAAGTGCACGCGGGGTGGGTGTCCTCCGCCGCCCAGTACCCTGGCGGAGCTAACGGCAAACGATAACAACCCCCTCGCCAGTGGCCCGGGCGAGATTACACGAGCTCTCTGGCTTGGGCGGCAAAAAGGGGGCGGAACTTAAATAAACGAATTGAATCTATTGAAGACGCCGGTGCGTTGGCAGCCACCCTAAGATATTGTTTATTTAAATAATTATTTGCGGAGCTTTGAAGAATGTATAGAATTTCGACTTTTATCAATTCATTGGCACTCCTGACAATCTTGCGTGCGTATCTACGACGTACCCACCCTCCACAGTTCGCGGAGTCCCCGGCGGGGCCGCGGGAACGCAGGAGGATCCCGCCGACGTCGATGACGAAGCTACATAATCAAAAGATTACTCATTGAATAGGTTAGAGAAAAAGCTGTATAACTACTCAATATCAAGCATAATGAAATGAAATTAGCCGAAAATCAGCTGGTAACAGTCATAAAATAATTAGAATAATGTAAAGGATATCAGCGCATCATATTGAGAGACCCAAGGGCACCAGTGACGGGGGAACTTGTCTATCTCTCACCAATATTTTTGGTGCACGGTACATTGGAGGAACCGAGCGACGTGGCCCAGGGCGTTGACTTCGCGTTCAGGAGGCCCGGATCCAATCCCTGCGCCGGCCATCCTGACCGGGGTTTTCGTGGTTTCCCTCGGTCATCCAGGCGAAAGCTGGGATTGTTGTACTGAAAGGATACGACCGCGAAACCGAGCTACGTGAAGTCACGAAGGACTTCGAGCGAATTCCAGACATCGCGGGTTCCTGGTTGGGTGACCGATTAGGAAGCTCGGAATCTAAAGGCCTCGTGGCCAATTGCCATTTACGGGACTAATGGCTGCATAAAAATAGAAAACATGGGAGGGGACTCTCCGCTAATCTGCACCTTATCCAGTGTATCAAGTCAACGCCCCTCAAAACATTTGGTGCTGGCAAGGCTCATGGATACCAGAGCGACCATCGTTGCTGTGCCTATTGAGCTGCAGGCGACATGGCTCTGATATTCTACTCTCTGCCTGACGAATCCTGGAGCAAGCGGTCTCGACTGTTCCCGGATAGGCCTCGCAGAACTAGGCAGAGGACGGTGTGGTGTATGACATATCACAAATAGTTGTTTCAGACATTTCTACATAGTTGGGAATATTCATCAGGTGCATTCAATTGTGCGTATCCCCTCCCCGTCGCAGAGAAACGTACGTCCTGACATTCCGGAACTTTGCAATGATTTCGCAAAAATATCACACTGTATCACTGGTAGATACTAATGGTTTGGCACTGAGAAAAAGTTTCAAATAAATAATACTGAGGACTCGTCAACGGTATGAAATACAACAGCACTAATTCTATCTATTTATCAAAAATATATATTTAACTATTCTCAGAGAGTCTTGTACACGCTGTGAATATCGTTCAAGTATTTGGTGTAGCTATCAGAAAAAAATCGATGGAAAACAGATTGATACAGTACAATTCAGAGCCTCTAGAGCATTTATAAATGCATGTTCTTGGGAGCTCTTGGAGAAATTGTTTTTTATCATGAGAATTTATTTATTACATAATTATGTTGACTACTATTAGAGAATTTTGTAGTTGATGCAATGAATTTTAATTTTCGCACAAGATGTGATGTTATCATTCTCTGCTCGTGTAATTATGTTTATAATTGACACTCATTATAACTTGTGTCGATGGCGTTTGAAAGCGCCTCTCTGTCCCTGACGCACCCTTTGTGCCGCGATCTTAGCCCCCGCCCCCGCCGCCGTCGCCGACAAAAGGCGAGCGAGGCGCCAGGCCGCGCCGCGCCGCGCCGCGCGGGTGCCGTTATGCCGCCAGGTGCCGCCTCGCGCCCGTCCGCGCTCATCTCCTGTGCGGCCGCCGCGAATCCCCCGGCGATCGCCAGCCAACTCGTCCGGTCCACTAGTTTTCGGGGGCGGTCGGGCCGGCCGCCGCCCGCGCGGAGGCAAGCGTAAAAAGGGAGAAAGACGTTACACGGCCGGCCGGACCTCTCAGCCCTCAGTCGGCCGCCGCAGCCGAACATGCCCTCCCCCAACCCCGCTGGAAGGGAACAATATCGGCATTGTGGGGCCGCGTCCTCGGGCCGCGAAGGGCCCGCCGGGGGGGAGGGGGGCAGGGCAGGCAGGGCAGTAAGGCGCTGAAAACGCTCGGTGGAATGATAGGTTTTCAGACGTGAGGTGTGTGTAATCAAAGATTACCTACGAGCTAAGTGGCTCTCTAACAATTCCATCACGACTTTTCGGTAGTCAGTTTCAGACGCTGTTTTGGTATTTTTCACGCAATTTAGTACCATTTGAGAATCTTGATCTCATGGCCACGTCGGTCCTCCCGGCTCGCCGCCGTCATATACCTTCCGAAAGGACGCCGAATGTCTCTAGGAGAGATGCGTACCGACATGACGGTAGCAGGAGAGAGCGGTGGGCAGTGCGGGGGAGGGCGAGGTGGACTGGGGGCGGGGCGGCCGCCGCCATAAACGCCGGCCCGTGCCATTGCCGGGGCACGTGCGGCCCTAAATCAGTGGCCGGGCGGCGGGCTGGCCCTCGGACGACGCCTAGGGATCGCAATAAAGGGGCGCTTGGGCGAGGGGAGGGCGGTGGGTGCGGCGCGAGGTGCCCCGCCGCGCGGAAAATGAGGGCGCCCTTGCCCACGCCCTCGCCCACGCACTCGCCCTTGCCCACGCCCTCGCCCTTGCCCACGCACTCGCCCTCGTCCACGCCCACGCACTCCCCACGCACTCGCCCTTGCCCACGCCCTCGCCCACGCACTCGCCCTTGCCTCGCCCACGCACTCGCCCTTGCCCACGCACTCGCCCACGCACTCGCCCACGGGCACGCCCGCGCATCCACACGGTCTGATGCGCGCGCGGGAATACGGAGGCGGAGCGGGAGACACTCGGTCGACGCAGCTGGCGGTGAAGCTCCATTCGATTTCGCTTTGATAGCTCTGTGTGCGTAAGGTTGGAAATTTTAGTTTCGTTTTTGTGCATTCCCTTCGTCAAAGAGCTGAAAGGAACTGTAGGAGCGAGCGTAGTGCTTTTTTCCCGTTCGTTGATGGGGCAAGACATTTCTTAACAAGTTATGGAGAGTACTTTTACATAAAACAAAACATTCATTGTTAATAAAAACGAGAGTAACATTGAAGTAATCCTGAAATATTTAGTATTTGTAACAAAGCTGAGGTGTCGCCTGAAGTGAAAAGTTGCAACAAAACAGACAAAATATGGAGTGTCTCGTTCATAACGGTGTACTGTGTTTAGTGTTCATTCGTGGCTGCGACAATGAATAATTTTGCAGAAGTAACGAAACGTAAGGGAAGGGAAACGAGTACGCAAACTATAAAAAAAACCATTCTGCGAAATTGTTCTTTCTTCTTCAAATTCCATACAGATGAACGGGTACTTCCAAGACTCTCGTTGCTGTGCGACTCCGCAGCAAACAGACCATGCCATTCATGTCAACATGCTTGTATGAGAGGCACTGGCGATTCCGGCAAGAATCATCTGCGCTCGTGTGGAAGATAGCGTAAGGCGCGCTTTCACATTGCAGTTTGAAATGCAAAGGCAAACCATCTAATATCCCATACAATTGTCACAATCACCATTTTTTTCACAGTAGCCAAAGAAAGCCGTGTATTAATTCTGATCGCCAGCACCCTCGTAGAGATATGGATTAGGAGGAGACATACAGTAGCGTATCAGTTCTCTTGGATCTTATGAAGCGGTAAGGCGGCTGGTCGTTGCGGTCGCTCGTCCCACCCCGCCTCTCCCTGCTCCGCCTGCCTGCCTAGATGCCTGTCCCGCTTGCCCTCCCGGCGCGGCGGCAGCGCGGCGCCCGCGCATTACGTATGCGCGTGTTCTTTGCCGCCGCATCATTGTATTCGGATGTCGCCCGCCGCCCCGCGCATACGCTGATGAGCCCTGCCCGCGATGGCGCTCGCCGCGCCGCGCCCCGCCCCCCCCCCCCCACCACCCGCACTCTGGCCAAAGACACGCGCGGGAGGCACCAGACGGAACTCGCTGGTTGCGCGCTGGGATCGACTCACAAGGTTCTCCGCACTTCATTACGTGAACAATAGATCGTGATAGAGATGAGTGAGATACCCGTGTCTCAACGTAGGTGGGGGACAAAGCTTGCGCTTTTGTCTTATCTTGTCCTGGGCAGGTGATCACAACGATGGTTTACCGCTTCCTTCGTCTGTCCTCAGAGCCTTTTTTTAGGGGACCAAATAAGTCGAAATCGCTGGGAGAGAGGTCTGGACTGTATGGAGGGTGACCTGAGTTTCTGCAAGTGCCGTGTTTGTGTTGGCGGTTGTTGGTTTGAGGTCCGTGGAGTCATTCCGCTCCAAGACAATGCGAGGTCTCATACGGTCATCACTATCAAGGCAATCTTGCAGAAATTCAAGTGGGAGGTTCTCAGTCACCCTCATATTTGGTCCATTTTGGGTCCGAGGGGCAAACGATTCACCTCGGACGACGACGTTAAGCGTACGGTGGAACTCGTTCACAACGCAGCCTCGGGAATTTTACGAGACAGCCATTCACCGCCTTGTGTCGCAGTTGGGACAAGTGCCTCAACAGTCAGGGCCAATATTTCTGACATATGGGTACAGGTTTTTGTTCCTAGCCCTCAGGCTCCTTTCTTTTTGAATGCTCCTTATATATTTTCGATTTCATGGCGCAATGGTATACTACGTTTTGCAGTAAATTTACCTGCGACGATGTGTTATGTTGTCCGTGACCTCTTACTTTTATAAGCGTTTAAGAACAGAAGTGGTTTTTAAAAAGTGATTTGCTTTTGATAACTTATATCTAGGGAACCGATTTCCATGTAATTACATGTTTTTACAGGAACTAGATACCTGCATTTAATTATATTTTTAGAGTTTACAAGATATTCTAATTGAATTAGAACTTCTTTATTTTTCATATTTTTACATATTTAGGTTTAATTACATATTTTACCTATTACAACATATTTCTTACATATTTTGCTACATTTTAATATCTATATATGTCAAAACGGAACATTCCAGATGCGCGTTTGCAATATTCGTTATGGAATTATCTTTCTTACAAATTAAATGTAATGGTTTTATTACCACCATATCTCCGCCATGATTTATCAAACTTCCCCCCCCCCCCTTGCGCAAGGCTGAGCGGAGTTTTTGAACGAAATTATTTTCAACCCGTGCTTGCTCATGTTTCAAATAGCGAATTCGTCACTCGATCGAAAACTAACAAATATTTTTACAAAAAATTGTCACGTTGCTCAATATGGAAAGTGGGGTATATACAATCCCCCCCGCGGGATCCATCTCTCGCTTGTATACCGGCTCCTATTGTACATTGTAATGTATACTATAAGAACGTATTTTATATTTCGAATGAAGTTCTTATATGTGGTGACGTCTAGTGTACAATTACTTTAGTACAGATAGAACCTACTTTCAGCCACTCCGAATACATGTTAAGAACTGATCGACGACGTTCTGTGGTCGGAAAATGCTTGTAGAAAACAATTTTAAACACAATAATGAATTTTTATTTTATATATTTTCTATTTTTCCTTACATGTTTTGGAAAAAATAAGTACATATACATGTACATATTTCGATTTTTTATTACAATAAATTCCGTTCCTACTTATAACACTTTTTCTCTGAATAGAAGCATAGTTCCATATATTGTTTAGGTGAAGAAGAAATGTTCATATGTTATCCACACATTTGTGTTTATAACTCAAATCATTGCTAATAAATGCAAAGGGAAAAGAATAAACCGCGAGCGTAGGAAAAAGATGGAGTGTTACGAACCCACCCCATTTTTGTAATGAAACGCACGAAAGACCTGCTAACACGTTTCCTTTCGACTGACGATTTGCGGATTTTCGCGAGCGCGCGCGCATGCGCAGAGCTGCTCTGCCGCCCCGGGCGCCGTTGTGCGCATGCGCGCGTTCGCTAAAACCCCGGAGTCGTAAAAAGCAAGCGGTGCATCGAGCACAAGGGGTAATCGAGGATGATGAAATTGGTTCTTGGGATGCTATGTGTAGTGTGTGAAAAAGAACTTTGTCATAGCATTTGTAGGAATAATCCGAGGAATCTGAAGATATCGGTTGTCAATAGTGGGCCAAGCAATATTGGTACCTTACCCGACACTATCCTTGAATCAAAGAAATTGCTGTAGTTAAATGACAAGCACTTATGAGAAGTATAGGCTCACACCCAGAAACTAAAGTGAAGCACAAGCACAACAGATACTATTTTTTAAATAGAAAATAACCGTGTGAATTATTGAATTACTCTCTCTTGTTCTTAATGTTGAAATATTCCATAAGATATTGTTTAAAAAATTTTAAAAATTCATTGTAAATTTCATTATTCGCGTTGAAACATTTCCCTATCGAAGAAGGATCGTGTCTCCCAAATCCGCCCCCCTTTTATGTAGATTCTCCCGTTTACGTAGATCCGCTCGTAAGTGTGTGTATGTGTCTATAACCTATAACCGTTGTCACACAATACGTTGTTTTGCAATGTTCTGGTAAGAATAAGGTGTTGGGAGCTTGTTGACCTTCTTTTGAGGCAAGTGTCGCTGACATGTAATTTTTCCATATTCGCACTCATTGATATTCGCGCTGCCGACCCGTACAATCCCAATTGTCTGACTCGCCCTCGCGTGTGTGTTGCGAAGCCTCTTCTTTCGGGGTGGTTTCGCCGAGCGGCGTGGCGCCCTGGGGGGGGGGGCGAGGGTTGGGACGAGGGCCCCCCACGAACAACGCCCCGCCACTCATTAGAATTGACTCCCGCGGGGCGGGGCGGAGGGGCGCCGCGCGACACCTGTTGTGACAGCGGATCCCCCTCGGCCCCGAGGCCCGTCTTTCTGCCTCTCGCCCCGCCCCGCCCCGCCTGTCCGCCCACGCGCCGCGCGCCACCCACATGGCGCTCTCGCCCAGTGGGGACGACAAAAAGCGGTCGCTTGTTTATAAATAATTACTCCTTTTTGTTAAAATGTTAAAATTAAAATATTTAACAGAAGTTAAACGGTAATGACTTGAGACCGGATGTTTATGTAACTACATATTTTTTGTCTTTCTACTTACCGTTCTCAAATTTGTATTCTTGGCGAATCGTCCCCGTCCTAACACAATATTCAATTTTTTCGTTACACATTTTTACATATTTGACACTATATTACATATTTTACATATTACAAGTTATTATGTTTCAATTTTATCTTAGAATTGTCCGTTCGATTTGACACACTTATGTTTTAATTTTAAGAATATTTTTACCATTTATAATGATAATTACTTTCAAATCCTCCATTGGATAAAATTTTAGGAGTTTCATATCCAGTACCATGTTAACGAAAGTTGGCGGGCGCGGGCTCTTATGGGACTTTCAATAGTAAGAGTTCTGTTCCCGGCGAACTTAGTTATTTGGGATCTATGGATTTATGCATTGCTAGCTAACTTGATCCGAATTGTTTCACCGGGATCCTGCTTTTGGCTGAGTGCAAGATGCTGAATGTTGTGTGGATAGTCGACGTTTGAGTCCTCGCGTGACATCTTCAAGACGAGGATCCGTGGTAGAGGCAAGGTTTGTACTCTGCAACTGCCGCAAGAAAAGTATTTCTCGGCACAAGAGTTGACTTCTAAGCGGCGAAAGACGCGGCGGATAATCCTCCCGTAAACACCCTCTTCCACAAAACAAAAATTGAAATTCGGGAGGAATTTATAGTTTTGTGGCAACTCCCATCTCTGATCGCTACTACGATCGTAACTTCATTTCTTGCAAGGTGTATTTCTTGGAAACCAGGATTGGTTAAGGAGAAATGAATTGGTTAACGTGTATGATGACTGCAGCGAATGTCAGAGACGTCGAGTCAACAACATTAGCAGAGCTCCGCGAACCCGGCTTTGGGGTCAGGGGGAAGCTACGCCCGTCCTAATATAAAACCTCCATGCGACCTGCTTTGTTGCGGCATTGTGAAGTGGCAAATAAAGTCTCGTTTGGAGCGTGTACACCTCTTTCGTGGAAAGCACTGTATGCTGCTCTTCTGACCCAGTGGGCCGGAATGGACGAAAACGCACCAAAGCACGCACGCATGGAGAGAGGTTCGAGAGAGACAGGGAGCGGGAAGGAACGAGTGGAAAAAGAGCGTATATAAATATTCCTAAATCATGTTTAAGCTTTTGGATAAGAATATGAAATAATACTTGATTGATAAATCGAGAAAAGTTATTCGTGATAAATTAGTACAATGTTTGGACTGTTTTTTTAACATCATGTTGTATGTAATAGCTATTGTGAAATGGAACACTCCGTTTCACAATGAAATCAAGCGAACAGAAATATTTAAAAAGAAGTTGATGAAAATATTTCTTTTGCTCTCCTTTTAATGTGTATCAACTATGTCTTTTTCGAGCCACAGTAGGCCGTCGCCATTACCAGGTTCATCGGCCGCGCTGGCGCCCGCATTCTGGGCTACTAAGCCAAACAGGCGAAACGGAGGTAACCATATTTGCCACGCGCTCACAGGCCACGGTGGACGTTGGTCTCTTTGCCTTTTGAGTGCGGTTCGCTCCTTACGTTGCTACATGTTTCGACAAAGCACGAAAATCACCTTCTATTCAACCCGTGGGATTGATAGTTGCTTCACAGTCTCTATTGGCAGTCACAGAGCGTGTCGCCTTCGCCGTTTTGTATTATCACACAAAAGCGTGAGAATTACTCTCCTTTGTATTCTGTTGGAACGGATCCATTTTTTTCTTATCGAAATGGACTTTTGAATTTTTATTTAGTATAGGATTATTGCCTTATTTGTTCGTCTTCTGTTTTTTTCGCTACATTCGTTGAGACATTATAAAAGTAATCGATGTTGATTTTCTTTTTCGGAATTTGAGTCAAAGATCCTTGTGAGTTTATGTAATGGTTTTTAAGTTCTACCGCAGGTGATTCTTGCTGAGTCAACAAAATGTCGAACCGTCCCAAAGAGTGGTATGTTGGAAAATGTATCTTGAGTGGGATGATGTCGTTGCTTAAGAACATAATTTAAGACGTTAATGACGGTCACTATTGCAAATTACTACACGTGATTGGCTACACTGTAACAATTGACAGTTCATTATTTTTTTGTTTTTGACAAATGAATTTATGAACGCCGAATGTATATTTGAGAGGAATCTGGCGTAGTTTAATAAATATGAGATTAATTTTTTTACGTTTTCAAACGATTGAATTCTTGTTAAATACAGTTACAAGTATGATGGCGAATCTTAACAAGTGACTGGGATTAATACGTTGGTGAGACAAACATAGACTGCAACTATTTGGAAAATAATAGAACATCTTTTAGATGAGAGGATAGTTTTGGCTTAATTTTTTGCATTGGGATTAGGAGTAATTTGTTTGTATGACCATTAAGTACTCTTCATAACAAACGAATTGTCCTCATTGTTTGATAAATGAATGAATGAAAATTTTCTTTCGTGGCGTGTCAATTACCGTGATCATTAGTTAGTAAGTGCAGTGGATGTCATATTCCGGGAGGTGACGGTGCTGCTCCCAACAGGTGCTTGAGATCCGACGCCGACCTACACGTCTGTTTGCGGAGTTTCCCCTCTCCAGGCATCACCTCCAGCGGGGCAGTTTTAGCTAGTTAATCTTTTT
Source organism: Teleogryllus oceanicus (assembly GCA_964035755.1). Classification (NCBI taxonomy): domain Eukaryota; kingdom Metazoa; phylum Arthropoda; class Insecta; order Orthoptera; family Gryllidae; genus Teleogryllus; species Teleogryllus oceanicus. The sequence continues at coordinate 100,449,133 of CAXIVR010000007.1, forward strand.
CGACAGGTAGACCCCCGACATTTCTGGTAGTGTAATGCATGTAAGTGTGTGTTAGAGGGGAAAGGAGGGGAACAAAATTAGCAAGGAAATATCGTGTGCGGTCTGTTGACTATTTGTTAGGATACTTCGGCATTCTCGCGGTATTGATCGGATAAACCATAGAAATGTACGGATAAGAGTAACCTGCTGCTAAATTCTCTTCCAGACTGCGGTTGAATTCGTTCTACCAATGTAACTAGAGTCGAAAATCCGCCGCAGGGCCTCGAACCCTTGGTCCTCCCGGTCAAAGACTCTGTAGTGCGGACTTTTGTTGCCTGAGCCATCTCAGCCGGTTTTCTTCGTAGTCTTCTTGGGCTGTGCAAAATTAACGGCTATTGCCTTATCCTAAATTCAGAAGTGGGATCTGAGCATACGCCAGCGGCGTGCATGAGGCTCTGGACTAGAAACAAAACGCGGGTCTGGAAGCGCGAGCACCTGGCCCAGCGGCTGCCTGTTTCGGACGGACCGGGTGCGGCACGTCTCGGCTGCTGCGTGATGGTCGACCGCGAACACGTCCGCGAAACGAGGCTCTGCGTGGCGGGCAGGCGGGCAGGCGGGCACGAGCCACGCTGCCCTTGCCCTCCGCGCGAAAATGTCCCGCCGCCTCCAGCGCCTCCGCCGCGCTGCCAGCAGGTGGCGGCCTCGACCCCGCCTTGCGAAAGCGCGCACGGGCCGCCCGCCCCGCCCGCAACGCCAGCCCCGCCCGCCCCGCCCGCCCCGCCCGCCCGCCCGCCCCGCCCGCCGCCCGCCCCGCCCGCCCCGCCCGCCCCGCCCGCCCCGCCCGCCCGCCCACCCGCGCGCCCGCCGCCCGCGCGCCCGCCCGCCCCGCCCGCCAGGCCGCCCGCCGCCCGTCCGCCCCGCCCGTCCGTCCCGTCCCGCCCGTCCTCGCCCCGTCCGCCCGCCCGCCCCGTCCCGCCCCGTCCCGCCCGTCCCGCCCGTCCTCGCCCTGTCCCCCCGCCCCGTCCCGCCCCGTCCCGCCCGTCCCGCCCGTCCCGCCCGTCCCGCCCGTCCCGTCCCGCCCGTCCCGTCCCGCCCGTCCCGCCCGTCCCGTCCCGCCCCGTCCCGCCCCGTCCCACCCCGTCCCGACCCCGCCCGCCCTCCTGACCCCGCCCGCCTCTGCACGCAACCAAAGAGAGTTTTTTGACGCGTTCCTAGCTCCCCGAGTGGGTGTGGCCACTTGATAAGCGTGTTCTTGCACACCGTTATTGTTATGCGGTGCTTTGCATGGTAACTTCATGTTTGTTTTTCTGCGCGTGTGTGGAGATATACTACATATCTCTGATTTCGTTAACAAACACCTGATTGTCGGAGACAAAAAATCATGGTATTAATAGTTCATTCCGCCATTTCGTTAAACTTCCATGAAATTTTAATTAAAAGGCTGGTTGGTGAACTCAGGAAGTTCAATCTTTTTATTTTATTAGTTACTTTGTACCGAATTACATGTTATAACATTTCATATCTGTTACCGTACCTTTCACATGATAAACAATTTTCAGTGTTTTCACGTTGCTTTCTTTAAGGACAAAAAAAAAATTATTCTGACGCAACGCCGTTTCACAGAGCTGGGATCTTCTGCTTGGGAATATAATACTTGAAAATTGCGCTAGGTGTGCGAAGCAAGTCTAAGAAGAACTATACCTAGCTTACCACTGTGCGAGTGATAGAATTCGTAACTTATAAGAGGCACATCTTTGTCCTTGTATTACGTTCATAACTGTCTTGAGTCGTACGCAGCTCCTTGATTACGTGTGGAGCATCTGACTTACGTGCTGCTCAGTTTGTTTCTTCAGGGGCACAACGCCATTTAACAGAGGTACTTGCGGACAGTGCGGTTCTTATGACCCAATGACATTGGCACAGGTCAACGTTAAGGAGGGCGATGTTTCGCTGTTCTCTTGAGATGTGAAGGTCGACAGATCGAATCTGCCTACAAAGACCTTCAGCTTGCCTCGTGTTCTCGAGGTTATCAGTAGAGACCGGAAAAATATGTAATAAATACGTAAAATCAGATATAATATGTAATATTAAAATACACAAATTATAAAACACATTGACCTAATTAGAAATAGCATTTATCAAAAGTCCTAAACAAATTTTAAAATGAATACAAATGTTTTAAAATCATTTGAAGAGCACAAGTTGCTGCACAGTTGGCACTTTACAAGTTTCCCCGTCTCTAAGAACAGCTTCATATAATGGCTATCCAGGACCACACTTTAGCAGCGGAACTAGACGCAATAGAAGCCCTCGTACAAACTGGCGATATCTACGACCAGCAAACAATCACGGAATCAGCATTCTCATCGAATTGTTACATTTCGGCAATCGCTAAAGTTTCTCGGAAATTGAGGTTAAGGGTCACGAAACGTAACGTCAGTAATACTTTTCACACGTAAAGGTGAAAATGATCTCTGTCGCTCTCTTCCTATCTCTGAGATAACTGAAGCAGCCGAGCCGGACAGTAAAGATATGCGACCGCGTCTTAATGTGGTGCATTTTGAGTCGACGGCAGTTTAGTAATTATGTAGAAAAAATTCTGATTTTTTTAAAAATACTTTTCATTAAAAAATGTAATAAAATTGAAGAAAATTGATAGATTAAAATATTTTGTGAAAATAGCAAAATATGTAAAATGATTTAATATAGTACCAAATATGTAAAAATATGTAATGAAAAAATTGATATTGTGTTAGTGGCGACGATTCGCCAAGATTTCAGTTTTGAGAACGGTAAGTAGAAAGACAAAAAATATGTAATTACATAAAAACCGTGTTTCTATCAGTGCTTATTTTTCTCTAAGTTTAATAATAATTTCGGCATTGAAATGGTAAATGCCTCAGGACTCATTTATTTAAAAATAAACGGCAATGTTAATTTATTGGAGTAAATTGCAGAAACATCCCCCCCCTTTTTTTAGGTACAGCTGGCAGAAATTTGGATACTTTCACAATTCTAGAACGTTTAGGATCGTTTCATAGTAATATATTGTAATAAAAAGATATATTTTTATGGCGTGTTTTCAGAAATAAAATATCTTCATGGAATATACATATTGTATAGGATTTGTTTTGTATTAAATTCTAAGAAAGGTTTTTAAATTTGCGGCAGTTGTTCTTAATAATCCAATTTTCATATCGTCGGCACACAAGAAAAGTGACACATCTCGAAACTGGTCATTTTAGTTTATCAATAAAATTAATTTCTTCAATTCCATATTTTTACAAGTTTTCAAGACGGTCAATATATGGAGTAAAAAACACTTCGTCTTTGGACGCGAAATAAACCACCCCATTGAGGTTCAAACCGTTTCCTTGCAAAATAATATTTTTTTGAAATTGACCGACATAATATAGGAACGAATTCCGGCACGTCTCAGTTTTCATTTACAAACTACTCTGCTGGTAAACACGCGACTAGAAGATGTGGACGCGCGGGCGGGCGGGCGGGCGGGCAGCCTTTGGCGAGCGGTGACTCGCCAGGCGGAGGGGCCCGCGATAAGCGCCTCGCCAGGCGATAGCGGGGCCAGAGCGTGCGGCGCGGCGCGAGCCATGTGGAAAGGGCCCGCCGCCCAGGGGGTCTCGCCCCTGACCGCCGCCCAAATCCCATAAATCCGCGTCCGCGAAACGGGTCCTCGCCGAGGCCGCCGCCTCCGCACTCGGCGCTTCTGCGAAAGCAGCCCGAGCAGCCCAGGCGCCGCGCTGTGGCCCGCGCCGGCGAAAACGTGGCCCGAAGGAGCTTCTTTGCGAGGTGGGACCCGTCAACAACGACTCTCGCATTAATAACGATTTTAAAACACATTAGTTATATTCCTCAAAAACAAAATGCAATGCCAGTATTTTTACATTGTAAGATTTCCTTTAGTATTATAATTTTCTCCATTAATTCGGCCTTAGGTCACTCGTTTAACTGCTCTGATCGGTAGTTTTCCGTGGTTTCTCCGATCAACGCCAGGCGAATGCCGGAGCAGTACCTTCAGAAACGGGTCACGGACCGCGCGCGATCTTTCCTTCCTCTTCCTTGTCCTGTCCTATCCTCTCCCCTTACACACACCACACACACACACACTTACACTAACATGCACTACACTATCACATATTCCGGGAGACCGGTCGGGAGCTTAGAGCTTGTCCCGGCTGGGGCGGTGCCCTGCTGGTGGGAGAGTCCTGGTTAGGGGAAAACTTCACTAGCCGACGGTGGGTCGGCGCCGGATCTCACCATCCAGTGGGGGAAGATTACCGCCAACTCCCAAGAAAAAAGAGCATGCACTACACTAACGGGACTAATGACCAAAGCAATTGACGCTCCCGGAAACACGAAAAAATCAATCAATCAATCACTCGTTTAATTGAAGAAAAATAAAAATAAGAACACTTTTCTATTCTCGAGAGGGCTGCGTGAAGTTGGCCACGGAAAATGTAGGATTCTTCGAAGAGCACGCTGACTTGTCACAAGATTGGTCATCTGATTTGTTGATTGTGAGAACGAAGGATTTTATTATACCTGTACCTTTGAAAGATATATTGCACCATTCTGACAGCAGTTCTAAAACATATTGTTGGGACGTTCTACCTTCTCGAAATTCAAAGACTTTCCACTCCAAATAACCTTTTCCTAACCTCAAACTAACTCCAACTCCCGATATGTGTGCTGAGAAAACTACCGCTTTGAACCGCTAGATGTGCACTTCTCCCGCATACGTCATATTAAGGTTTTACTCTTTTTGGCGATGAAGAAAAATATAATTGAAATTCTAGGTTCCTCTGATTGGGCGCTTTCGTGGTTTATTTCCCCCAACCCCCCACCCCACTTCCAGGGGTTGACGGAGAGTTAAATACAACAACGACCTTGACCTGCGTGAAAACTTCCGTTCCTCACGATCTTCATGTAGATCTATTAAAAGTATTTGCAGTGACTGAAAAATGTGAATCACAAAATGGGATAAATTTGTGAACGTCCGACTTCGCATGAACACGAAAACATAACGACATCCGCCATTTGCGGATCTTCTACACAGTAAACAGTCTAAAAGGTAGTGTAGAACATGCACTGACCATTTTTCCCCAATGTGTTTGAACTTAAAATAGAAAATGTTGAAGAAAAAATTGGCCGCATTTTCAGTGTCTCAACGCACTGTGTGGCGACACTAGCCGTGACGTCTGTGACTGCGAAAAGTGTGCTTCTGCCGATATCTCTGTGGTGGGTGGGCAGGTTGAGAAGTGCAAAGTAACGATTCTGAGGAAAGAAGCCTGGTTCGTAACGAATTGGGACTGCATTTCAATGCAAATGCATATTCCCCCCTCTTCGGCGGTTAGAAAGTATGCTCATTTATTGTACGCACGAACACAATTTTGCAATATTGTTTTATGGTGCATATTGTGCCCATTTTGTTAAACCATTAACTCTCATGGTCCCCATTTGGGGATCTCAGACTGTTTTCATTGTTGCGTGACATTGTGTAATATAATTTGCGAATTTTATTTCTTCGATAGATGGAAACATCTTAAACGTAATATATAAGCAAGTTTTTTCATTCCGAAATGCCAGATGATTTAGCTGTGATCGCTAGGGCACTGTGCTCTCCTGGTCAGGGTGTACACATGAGTTGCGTGGTTCATTGTAGCTAATATAAATTTTCTGAATGTGAGTTATGTTTGATATTTAACAGGAAAATCAAGATCTTTCGAGTATTGCGTGCCGTCGAATCCTTCTTGAAAATCGGTAACGCTTATGAACTAACACACATAATGTGATCTCCTACACGTCACAGCGGGGGGGGGGGGGGGCACCTCTCAGATGTGAGCAAAACAGAACGCGAAAAGGAAACGAATTTCTCTTTTCGAGGTATGGCGGTAACTTCTAAGGGGTTTTCGTAATTGGATTCCAACGTGGTTCTAATGCAAATTGTTAAATGTATTAAGCGTCGCAGAATTCCATTGTCAAAGTTGTGTAGCTCCAAGTAAGTATCCCATTGTGGAAACTAATAGTTCTGATACTACTAATACGTCTCTTCGAAATTCCATTGAGCGGTAGAGTAAGAGTCATTTGAATGTGGTAAATATAAGCTCGTACGTGTGCTTTTCAGCCATGAGCACCTTCGAAAGTCTTGAAGCACATACCGCACTTCTGGAAACTCTAGCGAACAGGAAAATACTATGCCATTTTGTGAAGGGAGATTGGGCTTGACTTGTTACGACGCCATAATGGACCTGAAATGGCTGGGTTATTAGCGACCGAGATGTGTAAAATCATCGATTGATTTCTGCGTGCTGCGAAACATCTAAAGCGATAGGGATGGAAGGCAGAGACGATTTCTGATCCTGGTCTCATAATGATGATATGAGAATACGTGTCGAGTGAGTTTGGACGGGTCTCGTTTGGACCTAAGGATATAGCAAATACAATAGTAAAATGGATGTGAGTCAAGACGAACTAAGCAGAACAGCCCTTCGACTTTTAAAATATCTAACTAAGAGGGATTGAATTCTCTTGACAGTAAATATTTTATAATCAATGTATCTTACGGTTTATTTTCAATATTAAGTTAAACATAAAGAGATATATTTCAGAGAATTATTTTTTAACTGAAAAATTGGAGAGCGAAAGGTGGTTTTTGAACTATAGTTGGTTTTCTTATTGTAAACTAGATGTAATCCATCAAAAATAACGGCTAAATTAAACTCTTCCTGAATGAAGGTTAGAAGACAAAAACGAATGCAGTGCGAGTTTTTCTTTCATTTTAAGTTATACTTCTTTGTACATTTTTGCCCATGAAATTTCTCTGAGAAATCTGTTTTTCCCCTCCTATTCTTGAAAGGGCTACGTGAATTTGACTATGAACTATTCTTGTGAAAACACGCCCACTTGTAGAAAGCTTTTGACTTCTTAACTCTGAGAACAAATGTATTTTTGCATGATCGTATTGCACCCTTGTATCAACAGTTTTGAAATATTCTGGTACTTTCTTCCTTCACACAATTCAAAGAATTTTCAAATTTCTTCTCCGAGTACACCTCTGCTAATTTCAAAGTCACTCAACCTACCGAATTCCGCGCCGTGAAAAGTACCAAATTGCACCGTCAGATGTCATTCCAACAGCATATTTCATCGCAATCCAGTCGGTTTTTAATTTTTTTTTTTTTTTTTTTTTAAGGTGGACGTTATCCGAAAAATCTGTTTGTTTTAGTAACACCGTAAGTAATAATTCGCACAAAAATCACGTTTATGTCTTCCTGCACACTTTACTACTACTTTGCTACTCAGACTTGACTATAACATCTCGGGGCGATGCAGGAAATTATGTTGTAGATATTTCCGCTTCTCGCGCAGGATTAAGAACGACGGCCTTGCATGAAGTCGTGGAGAACCGAAAGCTGCCCGGCGGGGGATCGCGCCGCATTCCTCTTACGGTCAGATGGCGATGCGTCAGTTGCTCCGTTTGTTCGCTGCGAAGGACCCCGCGCTCTTTTTTGCGTCCGTTGCCATTATCGTCGCGGCACTGCCGTTAGAATGATTCGTCTGCTTTCCCTGCGTAAATGGACTGCTCGACCAGGTTGGCTCGAAAGGACGCGAGTGTAGCTTGTTCACGTTGCATCGAGACTCCTCTTTGCGATAGTGGGTTCTGGCATTCAGAGGGTGAGTCACTGGCGTGGTTTTTACCGCATCTCGTTCCTCACCTTCATTTCTGGTTTGCAATGTCAAGAATGAAAAGAAAAACGACGGAGAAAAAAATGTTGGGGAAATTACGCTCTATTCGCGGCGCGGAGGATTTTCTCGCAAGTTATCTCGTTTTGTTATTTGTACTTTCATAGTCAACAGAGTGATACGAATGTTGTAATGAAGAAATAAGTGTGTATTTATATGAATAACCCGGCTCCGAGGCCTCGAAGACTAGTAAAGTTTTGGACCGTGAACTCATTCAGTGTTGTCTTATCTCGTTATCATTTCTCACAATGTGGTCTTTATTTTCGTTGTAAGTAGTTTTGTTGTATGTCTTTATTATAATAGTTATACGTTCGTTTTATTTGAGTAAAAGAAATAACGATTATTGTTTGCAAGTTCATTACTTATTACGTACGTTTGTGCTTTAACGAAGTTTTATTGTGGATAAATGGACCAATGAAATGAAGCATTCAATGATAATCTGATAAAAAAAAAAAAAATTTTCGTAAACATTTGACGCACACCATTAACGAATTTTGCCTTTCGTTTTTTATCTTTTCCGGTTGTAAAATGCAGTGATTTATTTACTGTTTCTATTATTTTGATTGCGAATGTTGAGATCCATGAGAGTAAATTTGTACTGATTGAACATACGACGAAAGTATTATAATTTGATGAGCCCTAGCCCCTTTTACCCCCACCTTATTTCACTCCGAGTTCGACACTTAACTATACTTCGAATTTTCTGTACTGGCCGATGACATTAAGTCATTGTTACGCCTCCTGTCTTCTAAAATGAATATTTTTAATTTATTCTCCCTCGTCGTTCTCATCGGGGCTTGCGGTCTCAGAAATGTGCTTACCACCGATAAAAATACTTATTGTATAGGGCAGGAGGCGTAACAATGAACGAATGTCATCGGCCATTATAGAAAAATCGAAGTATTCTGTCTTGCCCGAATTTCTCGAGAACGGAGCGTTTGGGGGACTCATTTCACAACAATCGTCGGTAAAGCGCCGCAAAACTGCTCGCCGCCGCCTTTCGCGGCCGTGGAGTTCCTGTTCCGGTGAGGAAGCGAGCGGCGTTAGCGCCTTTTAGGGTTGGCGTCGGTGGCGGCGAGAGCATAACGGGACAAGCCCCCGGCGGCGCCCAGTGCGTTATCGGTCCTTCACATCGCGCAGATGGCCCATCTCGTCGCCTCCGCCATCTCCGGGGCCAGTGCTCCGAGGGGGCGCCTGCTAAATTCGTCTCCGGAGCTGCCCCGCCTGTTTACACGTCGCGCGCCTTGACTCGCCCTGCCCCTCCACTCCCCCCACTTGCGATGTCTTAGTTGCTCGAAGCATTTCTAAGCGGTTTACTATTTGGGTTCCTTAGTTCGTCAGCACTTTAAAGTGACGCATAGGTATTTTAAGTGGAGTTGTACCGAATTAAAAAAAAATTGGAGAAATAATTCATCATATACTCTTAGGAAACACTTCTTTTTGTGTTAAAATAATTGTTAGACGTATTGCACTTTCGACGATATGTTAGGTAGAAAATGTACTATTGTCGCTGGTACCCAGACGATATTATAAATGGTAGAACGAAAAACGAATCAATGTGCAGCAATTACATTTTCGTCTGGAAATCATTCAAGAAGTTTCCAATAAACGAAATATGAATAAACCTTGTATGTATTGGCGATTGTCGTTAGCCAGTTAATGAAAACGATGTCACTTTTCGGTGACATCAGGCGGGGAAGCGTTCAAATGTGGCACTCCACAATGGTTACGTCTACCAAGCTGACTGTCCGCAGTTTGGTAAACGTTACGACCTCGATTGTGACAATGATAAGGGTGATGGAAAGTGGTTTGTGGTGGTGGAAAGCGGAATATGAATCAGATCACTCAGGCTTGATGCAAATATCGACGTACAGAAGCTTCCCCACGTGCTGAACTGGTGCAAGCGAGAATGAGACTTGAACGCCAGCTCCGAGCGAAGCGTGGTGACTTTTGTTATGGTGTCCACAATTGCGACACATTCGCTCGGAGTCCGTAAGCCGGTGAAGGAAATTGGACGTGGAAGTCGGTTGCAGGAAGGCGGTGGCGGCGCGAGCGGGCGGGCCCGCGTGGGTCATCGGTCGAGGCCGCAGGGGCGGGGGCGGGGGGCGTGATGGACAGGGGCATAAAGAGCCTGCCTGGGAGCACTTTCCCCGCTGTCACAGTGCCCCGCCGAGGGGCTTTGTTGCGGGGGTCCTGGCGGGCTGGGGCCTTATTTTGGGTTTCAGTGACCGCTACATGCGCGGGGTTGTTTGGGGGCGGGCCCGAGGGGGAAGGGTGCGCCGGGGGCGGCGGCGCTGGGCTCGCTGTTTCTTTTTCACTCGCTCGGCCGAGGAGAGTGTACGGCGCCCCAATTTCTAGGCGTTTCGGGGAATTTCGTGTCGTTTTCAGTGGAGATGTGAATGCGCTTTTAAATTCCTGTCGTGTTTCTGACGAGGAAGGGGGCGAAGGTGGCTATTCGTCTGTGTCAACTAGGGCGATGTTAAGTTGTTTACGCGGCACACCTGTCAAATGTAGGATTTGGCCATGTTTCGTGTTATTTACGTGCTGTTGACTAAGATGTACCAGTACTTTTCATTGTTGGCCAGACTCGTAATAGTTGAATTGCAATGTATATTTTGCTTATTTGTACCCCTCCACCCTCACCACCGTATTCGTACTAACCTATGAGTTGTCAATTCACTAGAAATAACTTAGTGCTGGCAATATGTCATAAGCACGTATAATTTACGGTGGGACATATGAAACATTACAAAACATTCCGTGAATATTCTTTAGAGATTAACGAAAACGATTCGAAAATGCAAATTATTAAATCTGCTGGATGACGCAAAAAGAAACGCAAGTTTTTCGTCGTTCGCGAAGTATTTAGTCATTTGAAAATTTCATCCAGTTGAAACTTTTGAATAACAATATTTTTAACACATGGAATATTCTAGCGGTTGTACGAAACGTGCTTTGTGTGTAATGTGACCCATTCCGAAGAAGTGACCGATTGTCGTTTGTCAAGTGAACGGTTACGAAGTTCCGCGGAGAAAAAGCAGCATTTGGGCCGACGGTGACATGAACGCCCGCCTTCCGAAGCGCTGCCCGTATGCCGCCTGCACGCAGAGGCGGGGCGGGGCGGCGTCGGAGCAGCTGCGCCTGGAATCACCTGCCCCCGCGCTGGGGCGGGCACATGCGGGCGCCCCGTCCCCGTCCCCGCCCCGTCCCGCCCCTGTTCCGCCCCGTCCCGCCCCTCTCTCACCCCGCTCCGCCCATTTCTGCGCTCTCCACCCCGCCTCACCGTCCAAGCTCGCACCCAGACACACGCTCCATCCTCCCCGCTCTTGAGTCCTCTCCCAGCTCCTGACACCTACCCCCACCCCGTCGGCCGCCGCCGCCGGCCGGAATATCGCGACACGAGATAAAGATACTACGTCGTCACTCAACGCCTTTTCTTAAGTCAGCATTTTCTTTCGGAGGACTTCGCATTAAACATGTTCATAAACGTAATAATAATTATTATACGTGTTGATTTCGTTTTTTCTTTTCCCTTGAATTGTACGTAGTCTACTCATTTTTCAAGTGATTAGTACCTATATCTTTCATGTGTAAATAATTTGTTACATGTTCTTTTTCAAAATTAATATTCATCACTTCTATGAGATCGCTACATTTTAATGTCAATTTATGTCCATGGACATCGCATATCCCTATCTTCGAAGATGCTGCGTTGAGTAGGTCAAGAGCTGAAATTTATTGCTGTGTTCAGTTATTTACCCAATCATTTCACTTCGTAGTGTATTGTTTTTTTTAATACAAGAGAATATTATAAGGAGAAAGATGAGCTAAAGTAGAGCTAAGGATGATTAAATTTGAGAACACATATATGATTAGAAATTAAATTTTTAAACGAAGATGTTAAAATAAATAATGTAAGAATGAAAAAGATATCATAGTAACTAAGATAATTCTATTGAATTAAAAATATATGATACATGTATAGACAGAGCAGAGAAAAGAAATAGTTTAGCTAATCCAACTGAAACAGAAAGGGATTAAGTTAAATTAAAACAGTTGTCCTTAGCCCTGTGATGTCGCTTTCGCGAGCTCAGTACCTGATTCGACACGCTACATTTCCGATTCTTTGCCTTGTGCGACTCGTGCCGTCAAGTTGTGGAAGGCAGCTGTGGAATCAAAGATGACCGGGACGTCATCCCTCGTCTACATGCTCTGCCGTCGTGAGCGGGGGGGGCAACCGTCTCCCCCCCCCCGCGTCGTCCGTTAGCGCTGCGCAGGGAGCGCGGAGGCATACGTTCGCCCCGCGCGCGTATGGGCCCCCCCCGGGGGACGGGGGGGCAGGTGAGCGCCGCGGCAGGTAGCAGATAGCAAGGGGCGCCCGGGGGCAACGGTCGCGCGGGCGGCAGGAGCGCGTCACTCGCACGCCGCGCACGATGACGGCCCCACCTCACTTCAAGTTCAATGATGCCTTGTTTTACACTCCTTTCACCATTTGGCAGAGAAAGAAGGGAGATGGAATAGGCGATTTGAAATTTCCTCAGAGGCTTCCTTAGGCTTGAGGACTTTTTTAAATCCTACAGTAAATCTACTACATGGGACTGCCGGCTTTACTTTCCTTCCGAGGACGTAAAGATTTTTTTCACCCATAAAAATCCTTCGAGGGGAAGTAGAGCTTCGATCGGTGGGAGACCGAAACTCCAACGTCATTGGATGAGGTTAACTGACTCGCTCAGCCCACGCGGTTCTCTCTACAGTATGCATGACCGTGAGGACCTCGGATGTACATCTCGGCGATGGCGTATTTGCATCACTAGCTGGAGATGATTTACCTTCATTGACCATTTACGATGGTTAGCTTATGCTTATTTTTTTTTTTTAATTTCTAGTCTACGTCCACTAATTACTCTAAGTGAAAAAAAGTAAATATATTGGCAGCAAGAGGCGCAAGCGAACTCCTAAAGTGACCAGTCGCTTAGCCGGGGGCGTCGAAGGTCGAAGGGCCGTGCGGGGCGGAGGCGGGGGGCGATCTACGCCGACCGCGCGCGCACGCTGATGCGCGGAGCGGAACCGCACGCGTGCGGCGAATGCCGACGACTCCCCGCCCCGCCCCGCACGGCACGGCGCTCGTGAGCGGATGCACGCGGCCGGCGCGGGCGGGGCGGGGCGGGGCTAGGGGAGACGGCCCGCGAGCAACGATCTCCCTTCATTAGATTGCAAACGGATACTGCCAGTGTTTCCGTTACACGCCTCCGTTGAAGGGATGTCGGCTCCCCTCCTCCAACCCGGTGGAAACCCTCGTTCGGTCATCTTCTAAGAACAGCCCAGGTGGCGGCGGCGGGTGTTCTTTCAAGGAAAACTAGTTTTATCATATGTAAAATTCAACACAGATTCAACAAGTGTGCACTACATGTCTACGTAAATACTTCTTAGAAGAAATACGATTTGTCCTTTTAAACGATAAATAAGCACGCTTAATTAATTCCGAAACAAGGGTAGAAAATTGCCCATATATCAAGCTATTAAACTCGCGTATTGTGAACCTAAAAATACTAGGAAATAAGTTTTGAATATTTCTTAAATGACTAGGAAAGGAAATTGAACTAACGAAACACTGATGTAAAACAAGATGAAGAAAAGTTATCATTTCTATAACTAAACCTTGTTTTTTGGATTTGTTTGTAATAAAAAGGTCGCAAATTCTGTTTTAAATTCCTTGTTTTTTTTTCTTTGATCTGCGTCCTTCCGTAATTATATCAAGAAAATAAAACATTTCTACGATGTTACTTTTCCTCTGCCACGTGACGAAGATTCTGTGCTTCCAGCCGTTACTGGATATTCCCGGCACACACTACTGTCGCCACTACCCGACGCACATCCCAGGAGCATGAAGGAACCGATGGGACGGGTTAAATCTTTTACTTGGCACGCTGTGTGAATTCGCTTGGGGAAATAATGGAAAAGTAATAACAATCCCAGAGGCCCCTACTTGAGATGGTATTAGCATGCCGAACCCGAATCTCCGCTCGCATCGAGAGGGTGAAAGGGAAGGTGGAGCCGCGGAGGGCGACGGGCAGCGGCGTCCAAGGCCGCTGGCTGCGAGAGCGTCGCGATGTCGCGTCGTGACAGTAGCATCATGTCAGCGCGCGGGAGGAGGAGCCGTGGCGCCGCATGCCAAAGGCCGGGCGGGGGGCAGTTGGCAGTGGGGTCACGGGCTGCCGCGCGCGCGGAGATGGGGCCGGCGCAGCCCCTGGCGCCGATGGACGCACGCCAAGCGCGCCCCGCCGCCGCGGACGTGGACGCGCCACGCTTCAACTCCGAGATGGTATGAGGGGATGGGATCGCCGCCGCCTGCTCCTCATCCTTTGCCACTTCGGTTTCTCCTCCCTCATTTCTTCCTTTTCTCGAACGTCTTCTACGGGGGCGGTAGCTCAGTGCATCAACTCATGTCACTGCAGCGCCTCTGACCGGGAGGTCCTACGTTCCCACTCCCCCGGCGCCAGGATTTTCTACACTAGCTTTTCAGCTGGGTCGAATTCCGTCGCTGTCTGGAGAATTCTAGCGGCTGGCTGCTCTGATCGGTAGTTTTCCTTGGTTTCTCCGATCAACACCAGGCGAATGCCGGAGCAGTACCCTACCAAACGGGCCACAGACCGCGCGCGATCTGTCCTTCCTCTTCCTTGTCCTATCCCCTTACACACACACTTACACTAACATGCATTGCACTGCCACATATTCCGGGAGACCGGTCGGGAGCTTAGAGCTTGTCCCGGCTGGGGCGGTGCCCCGCTGGTAGAAGAGTTCTGGTGAGGGGGAAACTCCACTAGCCGACGGTAGGTCGGCGCCGGATCTCGCCAACCAGCGGGGGAAGATCACCGCCATCTCCGGAGAGAAAGACGCTCTACACTAACGGGACTAATGACAAAATCTGTTGACGCGCCCGGATACCCGAAAAAATCAATCAATCAATCGAACGTCTTCTCGTTTTCCATATTTTCGTACTCACCAGATTTTGCTTCCTTTCTTTCCTTCATTTCCTCTTCTTGTTTTCTGGTTTGCTGCGACAATTTCTCCCTGCGAATCGCGTGATTTTGTTTCTGACTAGACGACAACTGCACTATTACATCCTTTTCCACACTGAGCTTCTGTACGTTCTACTTCATCTGCAGCCTTTCCATTTGAACGTGCATTCGACCATAGAAGAAAGATGTACTTCATGATCCCCGGAAGACAAATAAGTACTAACTTCCTCTATGATACAAGTTTCTCTTGCCGACTCTGCTTCACCCTTCCTTCGCCTGTTTCATCGCAATTAGCGATTTAATCGTCACCTTCTTTCCGTCTTTCTTTTCGCCTCTATTCTGTTGCTATATATCTGACAAAATCCTCCACATAAATTACTAATGTGGCGTGACTACACAAAATTTATCACATTTTTTTTTTTTTAAGTTTTTCTTTGACTCTATGAAGTGTAGTCTTAGTTTCGGTCCAAAAGTATGAAGTCGAGGTACCGTCGTCAAATCCGTTTTGAGGGTCCCAAAGGCGACAAATGTGATTTCAACCTTGGTGTCTGTAGATACGTGTCTCTGCCGCATAACTCGTGTAGATTAGAAGCTTTTGAGCTCTAACTTGCTTTTGACCTCATGAGTAATCTGTTAGTGTCGATCCAACAATTACAGAAAAACTCGCTCAATGCAGAATGTCAAGTGACCAGCATTTTTTCCGCGTTTGGCAAGATTCTGCAATATACGATTTAATATTATAGAATACGCATTTGCCAAGACCGTGGTTTATGTTCACATCGGGCAGATTTTCGCATTACACACTTCCCGCATTGAGTAAGGTTTACATTGATGCAGAAGACGAGGAGATACACGCTGTTTTGTACCAAAAAATCAATTCCAAACTCGTAAAATTGCCGCTTTATCCTAAAGCATTAGACACAGATTAGGCATTTTGTCGGCCTCCTGCCAATATCCACTGTCCCATTTCATACATCCCATGGTTCATAAGTCTTTCTTGGGTACAGTTGATGGGTGTTTAGTGAAAGGTCCCAAATAAAGGTATTATTCTTCAGTTTTACCTAACCTACGGCAGCGGTTAGGCTGTTCCCACTGTCTCCGCTATCCACCCTATCAATCACCAAACTAATACAATTTGGATGGGTCAGGTGAGAAAAATGTTACACCTTTTAAATGAAAAGTGCGGAAATTCGTGAAATTCTCCAGTTTCATGTAACATGTACTGTTGCAGGGACTATTAGATGTATTGGCCAGGATGGGAGGGTTCGATGTCACCATGCATACCCCGGGTGTCATTGGTTCTTCCTACGCCGCTGTTCAGTATGTCCTATTATAATATTGATATTTGTGAAATTAGCACCTAAATTGATACGTGTCTTCAAAATCAGTATCCAAATTCTGCATTTCACAAGACTATTCTGCCACCAAGTTACTACACTTGATTGCAGAATTAACAATAAATCTAAATCTAAATCTTAACACGAGGAAAAAGTTATCCCATCCCCTCGTTTCGTTTGTAAAAATCGTAAGTAAAATTACGCGTAATAAGTACCTTCAAGTAACGTAATGCGAAAACCACCTAATTTAAGACGAGTCGCATGTCAAAATGAGAAAGACGATTGATTTATTGGTGACTGGTATGTCGTTTCATGAATTTATTTCCAAATTATTCCAACGATTCCCAAACAATTATTCTCAAGTTAAAATCAGAATATAATTCCTAGCATAAGATCGCTTCGCTGTAACCTTGAAGGAACCATGAAAATGCGTAGAGTTTTGCCATAAAATAGAGGTTGTAAATGTTATGGACTCATATGCGGCGACAAATTTTTGTGAACACGGTATGTGCGCGATAAGGGGTATTGCACACGTTGCGTTTAAGCACTTTTTGCGAGGGGCCAAGGCTGAGGTGTCTTCAGTGATGTGAGAAGCGCGTGTTCTTTAGTCGTTAAAATGCATTCATTCAATTCCATGATAATGCACAAATCCACCTAAACTGGTGCTTAATTTCAAAATCTCATTCGATTTCCCTTTAGGAGGAACGTTGCATTAAAATGCAGTGCTTATGTACGCACTTCATTCGATTTCCCTTTAGGAGGAACGTTGCATTAAAATGCAGTGCTTATGTACTCACTTCCATGTACATCGTAAAACTGGCAAAAAACATTTTGTAATAATCAAGGACAACTGGCATGTGGAGTCATTGTACTAAGACATACATCACTTTAATGTTTCACGCAAAGAAACTAGGTCGTTTGTTGCCAACGTTCCTGATCGGTAGCTGTTCATTGCTCCCAGCATATTTCAAGCATGAGGGCACGTGAGAATACCTTGAACTCTCAAATATTTTTGAGTCATATTGTACAGATGTTCCCAAAAAATTAGCTTGTGCCAATAAATAGTTTTTTGAATGTTAACATTAGAAAACTGTAAAAGTTCAGAACAAGGTAGTCACTTTTCGATTTACTTCTTGAAATAATACACTAGTGATAAATTATAGTTGCCGACGTACATTGAACCTTGTGTGACGCCTCGTAGCTGCCTTATCTTCATCTTCTTCTAAAACCGAGGTACGAAAGAAGCAGTGTTGCGGATGCGGAGACTCAGAGGCAGCATTGTCATTGCCTCTGCAGTGACGTTGAGGAAGGTCCGGGGCTCGTGTCCTGGCTGGATAGCTAGGTCTAAATCAGCCGTTGTGTGGAGAATTCTAGCGGCCGGCTGCTCTGATCGGTAGTTTTCCGTGGTCCTTCCGAAAAATATCAAACGAATGCCAGTGGAGTACCTTAACAATGGGGCCATGGACCGCGCGTGATCTTTCCTTCGTCATCCTTGTCCCGTCGTTTCCCTTAACTGACGTACATTCACGCTCACTCACTTACACATATGCACTGCACTACATTTGTGTCGAGAAGACGGAGCTCGTACCGTCCCACTCTGGGGGAGGTTCCTGAAGGGGGAGAAGCCGATGTTTAGGTCGGCGCCAGACCTCACGCCCCGGCGTGGAAGGAGCGTCGCTACCTCCCGAGATATAACCTGCACTACACTTATGGGACTCGTGACGATAGTTGTTGACGTGGCCGGAATCAAAGAAGAAGGGGTGCGCTTGTGTGGCGAGTGACCCCGTGGAGCGGAATAAGGAAGTTCGCCCTCTTTGGACCGGAGGAGCGCACCGTGGCGCGGCTTGTTTTCAGGAGCAGGTGCAATTTCCATTCCTCTCCCGCCGCGCCGCGCCGGACAAAAAGCCCTCGTCACGGTGGCTGCCCGCCTCCGCCTCCGCCCCCGCCCCCGCTCACGGCGCCGCGGACGCTTCTCCATCGCCTGTCCCCCTCTTCTATTGTCACCCCCTTCTCAGCGCTCCTTCGCTTCCCCTTTCACAGTTACCTACGTCGCATATCGCAGATCTCCGTTTCTTCTCTAGCACACATGGAGTGAGACCATATATTCCCGGAGGGGAAATTCCGCAAGCTGACGTGTAGCGCGGTACCGGATCTCTCGTTCGAGAGGGGGAGGGACACCGCCCCTCCCAGCTTCAACACACACTACACTCGTGGGGCTAACGACCAAACACAATCAGACCAAAGACCGACAACATTCACGGGACTAGAATGAGCAAAGGAGTTGACGCGCACGAAAACTAAATGCATATTGTGTTATTTTTCTTTTCGATTATCTTCCTATTACCTCTTGTCTGTACTTCTTTTATGTATGCTTATTTACAATATTTGCAACTACATAATTTTTTACGACTTTGTTTCTTTGTGCGTCTCATCATACGTACGAATGATGTACGTCGTAATTGATCAATATTATTATTTGCAGAGGTATCCTTTTACTTTACACATGCCTGCTGTTCTTTTTGATATGATCATCGATCATGATCGATGATCGCGTAATAGGAAAATTTTCAAAATTTCAATGTGTTTACTTTTCGCAGTTTTTATATTTATTTTTACGCGCGTGCACACACACACACACACAAACAAAATGTTGATGAAGCATAAGCTCTCATTATTGTTTTTAAATTCTTTGTTGCTAGTTTTAATCATCCTTATGAGATTTGTAACCATGGTAACATACTCTAATTCAACGTTCAAAAATGTACATTTCACGTGAATCCAAAATGCAGTTTGAGTGGTCTTTGAAGAGCAGATTGTGGGTTCTCCTTATTTCTCCCGGAGTGGCTTGGCGGGGCGGGGGCGACCTGAAGTGGGGAGATGACTTAGCCCACAAAAGATGGATGTTTGCAGACATCGATATTCAAAGTTAAAATATCGATTTAAATAATACATCGCCCCAAAACCGGTGGGCGTTTCTAAAGACAGACGTTTTGAAAACTGATATCATTGATATTGATGGGGATATATAATAAGATACAGAACTTGTTTATTAATTTATAATTAAGATTTCAATACAACAAAATTTAGAATAACTAACATACTGATTATGACAGACACACACACTACTTCATTTGTGGACGAAGACTTGACTAACCATTCAGTTTTCATCCTTGGTCACTTTGATTTGAAAAAAATGTTTTCACTGAGACACGAAAACGAGCTTTTGTGGTTATTTTTATACTTTTAAAAGTTAAAAAGAAAAGTAAAACATTAGCCACAAAATGTTGGCGTTAAAAATGTTGTTAAATCGATGTTAAAAATATCGTTATTTTTCCAAAAAACATTGTTGTTTTGGGAATATCGGCATCCCTGCAGCGCAGCCAACGCCCTGCCGCGTCGGTCTGAAGCGCGCGTCTTAACCAGCGCGGAAGCGTCGGCGTCGCGTCGCCGGATCACGCGCGCGCCTGCTGCTCCGCGGGGCCCAATCTGCGCGCGCCGCCTCGTTGATTGGCGTGTCCTGCCCGTGTCCTAGGTGGCGTGCACGTGGCGACATCCGCGGAGCAGCAGGCGCTGCAGCTTCCTTAGCCGGGAGGTCCTGAGGGCCGAGTGCCAGCGGCGGCGCACTTTCCGCACCGCGCTAGATAACTCGATCGAATTCAACCGCTGCCTGGAGGAGAATTGAAGCGACCGTCTGCTCTCATCGGTGGTTTTTCGTGGTTTCTCCGATCAATGCCAGGCGAAGGCCGGAGCAATACCTTATCAAAACGGGTCATTGACCGCGCGCGAATTTTCCTTTATCATGCGCACACACACTCAAATGCACAAGACTACCCTCACATCAGATCAGCCGGGAGCGTAGAGCTTTTGCTGGTGCTGGTGGGGTTGGGACGATTCTCCAATGGGGGACAGACCAGAAGTGGATCGGTCACTTTTCAAGCCGATGTGTAGTTCGGCGTCGGACCTCACGTTGCAGTGGGAGAGATTCACCGCTGCCTCCCGGATATCACGCTCTACGTTTCTGGGACTAATGACTATGTGCCGCGCCGGGAAACACGTAACACTCGCAAGGGTATCCGGAGATTTAGATGAGATGGAGCGTCGGGAGAAACCTCGCCCTGGGCCACTTGAGAAATCTTCTGAAAATTTCATGTGACACTACCGCAATTTATTTGGTGAAGGAGGCGATTATTAGAACTGCATTGCGAAAATAATGCATATCATCGCCAGAATTCACTGCTGAACACCAACTGTAATACTAAATTTAAAATGCTATTAAACTACTTTTATAACAGTGTAGTTTTGTGAAGTTGTGTTTACTGAGGTCACAGAAGGTTGTGGTCACGGAAGAAAATCAGATATTTGAGAATCCGAAAAACCAAGTAGATGTCTCTTCTCTTGAAAAAAGACCTCTTAAAGACAGACTTTTATCCCACAAGGCAAGTATGTTGTTAACAGCTGTTTCGCCTCCCCAGCCATCTCGAAAAAGTAGCAATGACGTCAGCGTATGTCTGTTTTTCCTCAGAGATTTCCGTTGATGAGAATTTCAGCAGTATAAAATGCCACGATTTTCTTATGTTCAGAAATCGAGACGAGAAATCGGGGATTGTTCATAAGCAACACTATGAATAGTGTCTCCTTGATTACTTGTAATTAAGTTTGTAGGGTATATGGCTATCTCTAGAAAGTAAGACATGTGGCATGCAGCTGCTTGGCAGAAATATAATAAAGCCATTCACAAAAATAGGTTCGCTTTTAGGGGGAGACAGGCTCCACAACTGTGACAAAACTGATAGAAAGTGTGAGGGGTTGATAAAAAATGATTATTTTCACTATATTTTTGTAATAATTATCTATTATATTATTAACTGTAAAAGTACAAATGAATGTTGAAATCAATAAAAATATAAGTGGAATTGATTTTCTTATTTAGACTAGTGTTTCTGAATTACTCTGAAGAGTGTAAAGTTGATGAAAGCAAGATACAAAGTGAATACTAAAAAAATTTTTTGCGCCCTGCAAGAGAACAAAATTCCGACGTGTTTATGTATAAATGATCTACCATGTTTTGATTGTGATTAACATTGTTTTGCAATTTAGAGAAAAATAATTGCAGAGAAAAATATTGCACGGGTCGTCAAACGCAGAGGATTCCTAATTTGATACATTTCTGAGTTAAATATCAATTGGTAAAATGAAAGTTCTATTATGTCAATTATAAATAGGTGTTTTGGAATTTGAGCCTTGCTTCACTTGCCTCGTTTTTCTTCAGAAAATGAAAGAACGTTTTAATAACAGAGGCGCAAAAAGCTCCCGCTGTGCCCGGGCGTCACCTTGGCCGGTGCCTGACAGGATGCGTGTTGCAGAACCGCGCGATCGTGAAAGTTCCCCCGAGATCCGGAGCCGTTTCTTTCTTGCGTTACTCTCCGATCGACACCCCCTCACTCCCCTTCGACAAAAGAAAAACACGGCAAGCGTGAAAGGAAATAACTTGGAAACCCTGCCTGGAATAAGAGCGGTCATTGTGTCGCAGCGCGGCGCGGCGCGGTCCGGCCCCCTGTTCTGCGGTCGCCGCCGCCCCCCCGCCCCCGCCGCCCACGCGGTTCGCGACCCATCCAGAGGAGCTCTCCACTCCGCTCCAGTTGTGCGCCCGGCCGGCCCCCTAGCCCTCTTTTTTTTCTTCTCTTTTCTTATTTTTTCGCTTGTGCTGCGAGGAATCATCTTTTATACATCTTGCGTCGTTGCGGAAAGCTCAGCTGTTGAGCCTACTTCAGAATGCGCTTTCTCCTTGAGGGGGGGGGGTCGAACGTACACGCGTATTTTAATGTTTGTGCCTTACTCTTACACGCACTACACCACCACACATGCCGGGAGACCAGTGCGGAGCTTAGAGCTTGTCCCGGCTGGAGCACAGCCCCGCTGGTGAGAGAGTCCTGGTTAGGGGAAACCCTACTAGCCGTCGGTAGGTCGGTGCCGGATCTCGCCATCCAGCGGGGGAAGATCACCGCCATCTCCCGAGGAAAAACATGCACTACGCTTACGGGGCTAATGGCCTTAGCAGTTGACGCGCCAGGAAACACTTAATCAATCAAATCCATCAATATAATTTCTGAGTGAGTCTTCTTCTTTTCGTTCCGTCCATACTCTTCGCAGTGCGTGCTTTGTGGCGCAATATTTCTACACCTGAAATGGAAGCTTTGATGCGGTAAATAAAAATCAACTTCTAAAGGACTGAAATGTAAGTGATGTAGGAGATTTCTCTGTGCGAAGAAATTTAGCACCGTGAGTCGCCTGCTAGCTAGGTGTTTCTGTTGCAAGACTAATTTATTCAATATCTGGATGAAAATACGTTGCACTAAGGGATTTCAATAACTAATGAATCGTACCGTACTGTTGGAAAGAGGTCATTGCTTCATAATAATTGCACGTCATTGAAAACGTGTTATGTGATCATAGTATGTCAAGCAGTTCTGATGCCTTGTTAAATAGCAGAGAAGATTCTCTGTGAAAGAGTGTGTATCATCTTTCTACTATTATCTTTTTTATATCCGTTCTGTTTGTCATGGCATGCTATCCTGCACGACAGCCGAGAAACAAATCATCTCCAGTTTGCGCTTGGGAGCGGAAACTAACCCTGCACGATATCTTTGGGGGAAATGCTTAAAATGATTTGATGAACATTCGTGCGTACTTTACGATTGATTAATTCATGCATATAATTTTAAATAAATAATCCGTTGTTGCCAAGGAACTAAGAAATGATCTTGAAACAGCACTACAACATGTTTCGAACTAGTAGTTATGGAAGCAAAGCGCTTTCAGTATTTTGGAAGCCGCCAGAAGAAGAACCTTATTTACGAAAACTGATAAGGTGTTTTTGTAATGCCTAACAAATATCTACAAATAACGATGGAATGATTTTAAGTAGTGAGTGTACAAGAAATGAGGGAAGAAAAATACAATTATTGAAATAATAAATTCAATTACTACCAGATTCAATCGTATGCAATATGTTTATAGATTATTTATTCATTTCGAAATGTGAATATTTGAAAAATGAATATTGTGAAATATACGCGTTCCAATATCCGTTTGCATTCCAATAGCCGTTATAGGGTACAAATGGACGGGTTCCAGTGTGGTTGCTGGTGTGAATTCGGTGACTTCAACCTGACCGGGCGTCAACGGGCGTGTTCGCTCCCTCGCGGGGGCGGGCGGGGGCGGGGGCGGGGGGGGGACCGGAGCCCGGCCGCGACCCCCGACCTCGCGCGGCGCGAGGAGGCGGAGAGGGGTTATTTCTGGAGCGCAGGCGCTTTAAAAGGGGTTTAAAAACCCGCCCGGGCGGCGCGGCGCGGGGGGGGAGGCCGCGCGGTGAAAACCGGGGGGGGGGGCCCCGGCCGGGGGAACCCCCGGGCAGCCGGCGCCGCTGGATGCGGCTGTTCTCACAGAGAGCGTGTGAACCGGCCGTGTAACCCCATCCCGGCCGCCCGCCCGCCCGCTCGCCCGCTCGCCCGGCTGTTGTAGCGGCCGCCGCGCCGCCTGGGGCGGGATTCGCATGGGCGCCCGGGGCGGGGCGGCGCGGGGGGCGGGGCCGCTCGGCCGTGAGGGACACGCGAGTACGGCGGCTAGAGCGGGGTTGTGTGGGCGACTTGCACCTGCCCCACACGTTAGGTAACAGCTACGAGAGTCTTAGGGAATACGCCGTGCCTGCGCCCATTGGGTGCGCGCGGCTGGCAGTCGCCGCGTGAAGCTTAATGAAAGGAAAGCGCAGTGCCAGTCTGGATCTTTGCGAGGAGCTTCGGCGAGGATTATCATCTAGAGAGAGGATTTTGTAGACAGTTATGTTTGTTTCCTACACGCAGGCGTGAAGTAGAGGGAAGAGTTTGAAAGGTGCTCTTTGAAAATCTTGTTGCTTTGCGCTCTGTTCTTTTTGCTGTATGAATAGGCGAATCCAGCGGAAATGTTTCTTTTTACCTGCTAAAAATTTCGATAATATCATGCATTGTCTGTAGACATGCAACAAAATATGTGTATTGTTATGTCCTTGCTGTCAGTAACTGTTGCTGAAATTATCGTTAATCATGACAATTTTATCCTTCGAATGCTATTACGTCAAATGAGTTATCAATCCCGTCTTTAACCGCGCCAGAAAAAGCCTTGTCTACGGGCTCCACAAATAAGAGCGAGCGTTCATTTAATAACGATGGGAGATTTAAGTGGCGTTTAATGAGATTCAAAAATTGTACCACGATCATGAGACGCATGCTATATGCTCTGTGCATGTTATACACGTCCCCTTTTCGATTAACCTGAAGCTGAACCTGAACTTGAGCTTTCATTCACAGCAGGCACCGCAATGGATTGTGAATGAGACATTAGAAAGGCATTCAGTGTTAGCTTTTGAATCTAAGTCAGTTAACGAAACAACCGATACTGAGAAACATATAGCGTGAGCCGTGCATAGCAGTAAATTTTTGGAAATATGTAATTTAATAGGTGGGTTTTTAGAGACTCGGTCGGTTATTCTTTTCCGAATTAAAATATTTATTTCGATTGTGGGCTTGTATCATCAAAACGGGCCCTTGCCAACGGTGCATTCGAATGGTGACTTCAACGCTGGATTTAGAAGGCGAGAATGTTTACCCTCTTTCTTCCCGACCCCTTTGACGAAGAAATATTTGAAAAAGAATAATTAAATATGTTAATTAAAGTGTTTTTAAGATGCACGTTTCTTGAATTTATTCCATAATATTATATTATTAATTGTTTGTTACAAAGCATAATTTACAATCGAGTCGAATCTTTTCCTCGAGAAAGCACTTGCAGTTGGTGTGTCCGGGTCTGCGTGAAGAACTTCATTTTCTGTAACTTCATTTTCTGTGCACGTCTTCTAGAATTCAGTGGGAAATACAATTATTCAAATTATCGTTTCCATGTTGTCGCGGCGGGAAGTATTATTGTGAAGGACAACATGGATAAGAGCCAAAATTTATTGCCTTTTTATCCTTGAAAATAGATTTTATCCTTGAATAGATTTTATTACATGGGGGCGTTTTTTTTCTTTTTTTTTTTCTTTTAAAAATTTAAGTAGTATATGACTTAGTGTAGGGATCACAGAATTTTGAAAATGTGCACACAATTCACTTTTCCCCATAGCACGTCATACGCAGTTTTTAACTGCTTTTTTTGACGTAAAATAAATAAATAAATAAGAACCGGCAAGTGCCTTGTGCCTCGCAGCAGCTTGGGATGGGAGGTGAGGCGCGGGCGGCGCGGCGCGGCGTCGCAAAGGCCCGGCGGGTGATTCACATGCGTATCCAGTTCGCCAGGACCCACTCGGACCAGACTCGCGCTGATCGCTTTCAGCCCCCACACGCCCATTCACAAGCGCACGTAACGCAACAAGCAAGCAACCTCGACATGCGAGTTAAGCACCGTTGTGGATTGCAACACTTCACATCGAATTCGTAAACATAAACAAGAGACAAAGGCGTTGGGAATAAACACAGGATTGCAAGCCCTTTTGCCTTCCGTATTTCCCTTATACGAAATTACGTAAGTATTTGTAGGCGTACCCAGGTTATTATTAGATTTAGCGAGAAGCGAAACAAATGCTATTTGAATTCCAAGTGACAACTCAGAAGGATTTAAAATATACACCCATGGTCTTAATTGACATACCTTGGACTTCCTCTTTACAACAGGAAGTAATATTGCCAAAATTGTTTACAACA
Organism: Teleogryllus oceanicus; assembly: GCA_964035755.1. NCBI lineage: Eukaryota > Metazoa > Arthropoda > Insecta > Orthoptera > Gryllidae > Teleogryllus > Teleogryllus oceanicus. The sequence continues at coordinate 100,474,963 of CAXIVR010000007.1, forward strand.
TGTAATACACAATATTTTATCTTTGTTAATGTTACTTTAGAAAAAAATACGCACATTTTTAATGGTACAAATTTTATATATGTTTTACGTACTTCCTATTATGTTTAGAGCATGAACTTTGTCTTTAAACTAAAAACAGTATCAAAAGAAAATACGCCGCATCATATATGAAAGTTAGTTTCTATTCTTTACCCATTTTCGGCTCGTTATTCAAGGATCTACCTAATTAAACGGCAGAATATAACGCTTCGAATCCGAAGGATGTGGTTGCGAACGCATTCGAACAAAACAAGTTGTTCTGCCTTCTTCCATTCTTTGTTTTAGAGCAGGTATTCTTTGTGTCCTAAATAAACACATTGCCCATTCCATAATAAAGGGAAGCACCCCCTACTCTTTCTCCTTTTTCCCTTCGTCTCTTCAATTCTCTTTCTCTTTCACTCTCGTTTCTTACCCTTTCAACCCTTCTCATCTCTCATTCTCTTTTATTTTGGTTTCTGCAGCCTCCTCCATTAGTTTTCGTTTCTGGCTTCCGAGAGACTGTTCTTGAAGAGTGGCCCAAATTCTCGCTGTGATGTCCCTCCCGGAGTGCTAAACTCGGAGGCAAGCTACTTTCGCGTCTGCCTCCTCTGAGGATAGAAGAGCACCCCCCCCCTGCCCTGCCGACGCCACGACTTCTCCGCCACGCTGTCGCCGTACGGCAAACAACAACCGGCGTCGAGGTCCCTTCAACCTTCTCCTTTTCGCGAGGAAAGAAGAGGGAAGGCGCCGTGCAATAACGATAAGGCTAGAGCGAAATTGCTCTTTTGGCAACGATTAAGCACATGACAACTTTCAATCGAATCGTTGAAGTAGATGTGGAAACAATACGGCTCATTTAGCAATTATCGCAAGAGACACGTTTCGTAAGTAGTGGCTCCATTAATATATATATACTTTCAATAACTAGTTTCTCAATCTTAGTATGGTGAATTTTGGTAATATATAGTACACGTGTGAGTTCGGAACTACAATATATAACAGTTCAGTTACTTGACTGCTACTCAACATTCATACGGTGCTATAGCATTCTAACTCGTCTGGTAGAGATATATTCTGAGCAAACGATTGATGGTTGTTTTACCTGGTGAGCGAAACAGGTTCCAGTCGGAAAATGAAATGCAAATGGATTTTCTTGTATTTCCGAATGGAAGAATTAATTCGTTAAAAACGCCAATACTCTGCTTTTACGTTACTTCCCTGTGCATCTTTGTATAATGAGTTACTAGGCAAACAATTGGATGGAGTAAATACTAGAATTTATTTTATATTTGAATTATGGTCATTCTAATCTTTACGTAATGAGAATGACAAGTACATAATTATTGAATATTTAATTGGGGCACCAAGAAATGTACTTGGGTAAAAATGCAACTTCAGCCATTGTTCTTTTATCCGTTCTTACATACTGAACATTCTTTATTCTCGTTTCTACCGCGTTGTAAGAATGAAACTTAGCATAAGGTATGTTCTTCTTGCGGAAATTAGACCGAAAAAAGATAAAAAGAAAGAATCCTTACTTCAACTGTCAAATACTTTCAAATGATTATAAAGGTGGCAATCGACACACTTGCGACAGACCGAGGCTACATGAGACAGTGTGGAGCAGCTCTCCTTCCAAGCTTCGTGCGCCCTCTGGCAAGTGCACTTCAGCCGTTGCCCTTCGGCCAAGAAGCGTTGGCATCCCCTTAAACACACGCCCTCCGCACCTTAAGAGAACTTCACTTCCCTACGTGTAAGGAGCTTGCTTCGGATGGGGGGATGCTACCCTGAGGAAAAATCCCACGAGCCGAACTGGCAAAGGTGGCTCAGGGCATCAATATTGATGTCACTGCAGTGCCTTTGACTGGGAAATCCTACGAGTCCGAGCCCCACAGTGGCAAGATTTTCGAGACCAACCACATAGCTAGGTCGAATTCAGCCGCTGTGTGGAGTATTCTAGCGGCCAGTTGCTCTAATCGGTAGCATTCCGTGGTTTCTCGGATTAACACCAGGCGAATGCCGGAGCAGTACCCAAACAAACGGGCCACGGTCCGCGAGCCAGTTTTCCTTCCCATTACTGTCCTTTCCTCACCTCTTACTTATACACACACTTTCCGCACTACACTGCCACACATATCAGGAAACCGGGCGGGAGCTTAGATGTTGTCCCGACTGGGGCGGTGCCCCGCTGGGTGAGGGATGCCTGTTTAGGAAAAGCTGCGCAAGCCGACGGGTAGGTCGATGCCGGACCCCTCCATCCAGAGGGGGCATATCAACGCCACCTCCCGCGATGAAAACATGTACTACACTTACGGCACTAATGACCTTAGTATTTGGCGCGTCCGGAATCACTGACCAATCAGTTGATCAATGAAATCCACGAGCCTACGTGGTAGTCGGCAGCGGATCTCACTTTCCAGCGAGGGAGGTGCTCCGCCACGTCCAAAGATGCTTTATTCTCTATACTTGCGGAAGTAGTTAACGCCCCAGAATCTAGACTCATTAGGATGTTCCTGACTGCACGTGACATGTCGAGATGCCTTGTCCGAAGTGAATCCGTTGTCTGCCCAGCGCGAGGCTCTAAGCGACGCTTCACGAACGCTAGGCAACGGAGGAGTATCCACGGCTGCGCCGAGATCAGAACCCGGGACTGCTCACCCGGAGGCGGCCAGGGGCTGGCCCGTGGTGGGCCGAAGGGGGGGGGGGGGCGAGCCGTCCAACGGACCAGAGCTCAGGGCGTCCGATTGTAGAGGAAACAGTAAAGGGCGTCCAGTCAAGGAATTTGAATGATGAAGCATCCGCTCCTAATTTAGATGAACTACGGGTGAAATGATTCCAGCCTTCTCTGCTGCAGGACCTGTCGCCTCCCACCCCTGGGTGTTAGAGATCGAGTCACACTCAGAGCATTCCTGAGTATCATTCTGCGGCCTTCTCCACATTCGACATTCGATCGTTTTATGTTTTCTCCACCTGCAGTATTATTTTTCTAATTTAGCATGGCTGCGAATGCGTTATGAAGTTTTATGGCCTTCTATCCGTAATCAGTAAAATGTTACAGAAAGAGTAATAGAATCTTGTCATACTCTGCGCAAGTGAGTTGTCCAAAACACTGAACTTGCAGTATTTAATTTGATTTATTTATCATAAAAAAAACAGTTAAAACTGTATGAGATGTATGAGAGAGAAACAGAGGATTATGTTAAAGGCAAGATTGATAGGAACACCAGTTGCATTTATTGTTAGCGTGTGCGATTGCAGTGGATTCGTGTGTTCAAGAGAGGACGCGACTAATATATAAGGTCAAGGTTACGGGCAATGATATTCCAGTATATTTAGGCGCGAATCGCGTGCATTTTTCCGACGTCACAAGTGCAATAGGAGTAGTGCAAAACGCGCGGGGCGAGGGGGGTCGGCAGGAAAGAAAGCGGGCGGGAAGCGGAGGCGCCGCGAGCGGGGAAAGGCTTTCCTCCCGCCCCTCCCGCTGTCCCCGCCCCCGTCCCCGCCCCCGCCCGCGTCCGGCGCCGCGCCGGCCACCGCCACACGCTGGCCCCCACACTCCGCACAGCGCCACAGCCGGCTTTGCTCGCTGCCGTGTCGGGTTGGTGAATGCGGATGGGGAAAATGGATGGGCCGAGTTGGGTGTCGCTCCACACGCGTGCGCTGCCTTCTTTTGGCCGGAAGTATATTTTCGCTAACAACTTCCATAGAGAAGAAAGAAAAGCGACGCAACTAAACTTTAAAAGTATTAGTAGTTAATGGTATAATTGTTTTTGTACATTCTGTAAGGAGTATTATTAATGGTCTGCTCCAAATTTCAATTGTAACCTTAAAAATTTAAGAAGGGTGTTACAAAATATTAAACTCCCTTAATTATCTTGTTGCCATGGATATGTCAGCGAAACGGCCCGTTCATGTTCAATGACCTATCACGCATTGGCGATGGGCTCAGGCGAAGAGTGGAAATGGAACGTGCTTCCCTCCCCGTTGTTAGATAGGTTTTTGCACACCGGGAAGCGTATATTGATCTGCCCTGTTTGTGCGTTATATTTTACCCACATTCAGCGTTAAAATAGTACCACTGAAGAAAGGTCAGTTAAAGCGGAATAATATTCCTTTTAGTTAATATTGCAGTCCATTGTTATGCCCATGCGATCAATGAAGTGAAAGAGCTATGTTTACGTTTTACTTTCCCTTTTCGCCTATAAAGCGTCTTATATTGTACAAACAACACAGTGATGTCAACGCGCATAAACTGGTTTACAATCTCGTCGTAAGATTTTTATCAACATCTTATTTAAATATGTTGTATACTTGCACGTGGTGCTGCACAAAGTGGTTGAATAATGTTTTATAATGCGTTTAATGTCACATTTGAAAGGGCGCAGTATGATTGTCAATGGTGGAAATAGTCTTATAATGTGCATTATAAGTTCCTTAATGAAATGACGTAAAATTAGTTTCTATCCATTCTATTTCATATTATTGTGCGTTGCACTTTCTTCACATGAACTTCTTCGGGAAAAAACATGTAAAACTAGAAGAAAATAAACTGATTTCTGGAAAACGGTAATACTATACCGAGTGCTGAAATATTAGAACTCTCTTCTTTTCTCGTTAAGATGTCCCTGATTTATTCAATTATTTCTATAGTCATCTTTTTAATGACATCCTGAAGGGAAAGTAAAGGGAATGAACCGCATTAGAAGAGCACAATTGCTGACGAGAAAACCATTTGTTCGTTTGATTGATTGATTTTTTCGTGTATCCGGGCGCGTTAACTGCTTTGCTCATTGGTCCCGTTAGTGTAGTGCATGTTTTTTTCTCGTGAGATAGCGGTGATCTTCCCCCGCTGGATGGCGAGATCCGGCGCCGACCTACCGTCGGCTAGTGTGGTTTTCCCCCTAACCTGGTCTCTCCCACCAGCGGGGCACCGTCCCAGCCGGGACAAGCTCTAAACTCCCGACCGTTCTCCCGGAATATGTGGTAGTGTAGTGCACGTTAGTGTAAGTGTGTGTGTAAGGGGAGAGGATAGGACAAGGAGGAGGAAGGACAGATCGCGCGCGGTCCGTGGCCCGTTTGGTAGGGTACTGCTCCGGCATTCGCCTGGTGTTGATAGGAGAAACCACGGAAAACTACCGATCAGAGCAGCCGGCCGCTAGAATTCTCCTTCAGACAGCGACTGAATTCGACCTAGGTGGAAAGCTAGTGTCGAAAATCCTGCCGCCGTGGGGAGTGGGAACCTAGGACCTCCCGGTCAGAGGCGCTGCAGTGACATCAGTTGATGCACTGAGCTACCGCTCCCGGTCATTTGCTCATGTGACTGACATTTAGAAGACAATATTATTATCACTTCTGACTTCCGTCCCTGTCGTCCGTTTGATATTGCGGAGGCGAATAAAAATTGGACGCGTTGAGGTGGTTTCGCATTCGTCACCGTGGAAACTGATCATTCGGGAAACGCGATGTGTGCGCTGGCCGGCGCGCAGAGACGTCGGGAGACGCGCGCCTTCCGGACCAGCTGGCCGCCGATGCTAATGCTCACTTATCGCCGGCGTCGCGCGCCGTCGCGCCTCCCCGCCGCGCGCCGGACGGGAAGGAAGAGGGGGGGGGGGGGGGGGCCCCGGGGCCCCCCCCCCTTGGCCCCCCCCCCCCCCCCGGCCGGGCGGGAACGGAGCCCCCCTCGCGGCGCGGCTCGAGGCGAGGCGAGGCGAGGCAAAGCCCAGCCCAGCCACAGTCCGCGCGCGCCCGGAACCGCGAGGGCCCGCTTATGAGGAGCGCTCCGCCGCAGCCATGCCGTCGCCCCCGCTGCCCCCCCGCGCGCCCGCCGCCGGCCGCCTGCCGGGCCACCCGCCCGGTTTGAGCCGCCCGCGCCCGCGCCCCCCTTCGAAGCCGCCATGGGGCTCTTCACCGACTACCTCGACTGCCTGCTCATGATGTGAGTTCGCCACCCACGCCGTCGCAAGCGTTGACAGCGTTGGCGCCGGCCCCGTTTGGATGACGGATGTTGGACCGTGTGATGTGTATCGTAGCAAGTGATTTGTGCCTTCCGAATGGTTCAGATGGTTGGTCACCCCGAAGGTGTCCATGTAAAGGATTGCGCTTTTCATTTTTCTGCGTCGAAATATGTGTTTGCATGTTGGGCCAGTGTATTTTACCTGCTTCGCTCATTTGAATCTTTTACGCTGTGCAGCCCCATCTGACGGGTTGCAAGTAAGATTTTTTTTGAGTGATGTTTACTATAGCTTCCCACGTTCTTTTCCTTTCCTTGTGTTCTTATTCGTGGATGGTTTGGTGGTGTTTGCTGTTGAGAAATCTCCAAAATTTGCTAGTCGCAAATGTAGTTCACGTATTGAAAAGTGGATTCGCACATCTCTTGCTGGAAAACAAAGTAAAGTGATTGTGGAACGACATCCATCTCAATCGATGCTGGTATGTCTGGTCTCGTAAACTCCCAAATGTTCTGGGCCAACCCTGTGTTTAGAGTACGTTTGGCAAAAGGGTGCAATAGAATCCAACGCATGCCACAAAAGTATTCTTCATCGAAGATACTAACACGATAACGGGGGTATCCGAGGGTTGATCGATCTTCGCTGCGTGTGGGGGGCAAGTGAAGTGTGGCGATGTCCGTTTTGCATGTGTGAGCTTGTGGTAACGAGCGCTTGTGCCCTGTGCCGCAGCCTGTTCGAGCAAGAGATCATGAGCTACGTGCCGGCGGTGCCGGCGACGGCCCGCTCGCCGCGGGGCTCGCCGCAGCTGTCGCCGCAGGCGTCGCCGGGGCTGTCGCGGGCCAACGCGCGCGCGCCCGCCCCCTACCGGCGCGACTTCGAAGCCAAGCTGCGCAACTTCTACCGCAAGCTCGAGTCCAAGGGCTACGGACAAGGGCCCGGCAAGCTCAAGTACGTGTGCCTCAACGATGTGCTGGAGATGATGGTGGCAGGGTGGCCACTTTCTGGAAAACGTGCAAACCCGGGGAATTTGTTGACGAATCATTAAATGTCAGGGAACATTTTGAGAGGGTTATAAAAAGACTTGTCATTCCTTAAAGATATTCCTACATGGGTATTTTTTGCACAATTTTTATTTAGTTAGAAAATGCTCATTTGTACTTTGTGATGGTAAAACCAGGCAGCTGATCATTTAGTATCAAGAGCTTTAATATTTTCTATAAGTAGTGTGAAATTATAAATCTTATGAGGAATTTGTTTCAATTCACTGGAAATCCAGGAAATGTCAGGGAAATTTATTCCTTTCAGGGAGTGGCCACCCTGCTGCTGCCAACATGATGATGATGATGATAAATGGGGAGAATGGCAATTTTGATAAAAAAAAATGGTGTAGTGGAGCTTCTAAGTTTGGTCATCCCACTGATGGATACCTTTTTTCTCTGAAAAAGAAATGGTAGATTAGAAGACATCCTCTGTTTCAAATACCTCACTAAATCAAGTTTTTGACCAAGATATCAAAGCGACCTATCTGATGGTGTCTCTGTATCTAGTAGTGTAAAGATTGGTTTTGAAAAACGGCAAATAGGTTGATAATGATTAAGCCAACACAATATTCCAGCCAATTTATTTTATTTCTACTATTACATTTGCCCCTGTATTGCCTTTTATTACTTGTAGCTAAACTTCTTTAAAATTAAAAGCACAAATAACCATCATCATCATCATCATCATCATTGTATTTCAAAGAAAAATTATTAAATTCTAAAATATCCTAGGAGGAGCCAATTGTACTCCAATTTATTCCTTTGCAGACTGAGCTCTTAGAAGCCAACATCATTCCCAATGTCTTGTTTTTCAGAATTTCAGATTTTTTTGTCTATATACAGATGAAATACATAATACACACACATAATATACTCGTAAAAACAAAAGGGAGAGAATAGTGACATGTTGTTATTCTCTATTAGAGAATAGTGACGTCAGTTCAAAAAGATTCACCTTTTCAAAAGTAAAATTTTCACTCCTCACTTTATGGTGAAAGGCATCAAGGATTGTTCTAAAAATATTGTCCATGCCAAAAATTACAATTTTTTGGTTTTCTTACATATCTTACATACATCACACCTACAATATGAGATTACAAGGAATGTAGTGATCCAGAATGTTAAATGTGCCTTTGGGTTTCAAATATTCTTTTTCAAGTGCAAGCATATTTTTATTAAAAAGGAACCGATTTTATCAAAAAGATCTTTATAATTTGATTCAATTTACGTTGTAACTCAATGCAATTAAATCTTGAAACACACAGACAAATAAATATAACACACGGACAAATAAATATTAGAATGTTTTCAGGTTTCTGAAAAGTTACATTCAAATTTTATTATTCACTCATTTCAAGTATAATTTTAAAAAAACCAATTTCTACAATAATCATAGAGGATAATTCCTTTTATATCAGTACATTTCTGTATCAATTATTAATTATTTTATTTCTTCTTTAAGTATTAATGTGATGTAATGTTTTGGGCCTAGTAGCGAGAATAAATACTGCAGAAATGATCCTGTGAAGTATGATTCTATGTTGTTTAGCTGAAGTATATTTATATAATAATGAATTTCTTTTCATTTCTTAGGTTACACATTCGCCGTGAACATTTGCTAGAAGATGCGTTTAATAAAATTATGGCAGCTTCTAAGAAAGACTTACAGAAGTGTAAATTGTATGTTACCTTTGATCGTGAAGAAGGACTAGATTATGGAGGACCTTCTCGAGAATTCTTTTTCCTTCTGTCTCGTGAACTGTTCAATCCTTATTATGGGCTGTTTGAATATTCTGCCAATGACACATACACTGTCCAAGTGTCTCCTATGTCAGCCTTTGTGGATAATCACCATGAATGGTAAGCCATTATTCCTTGTTCATTGATTTTGCATGTTCATCCTTTTTTCCTAATTCCAAATATTGACTGCTCTTAATCTGCATTTCTAGGTTCAGGTTCAGTGGTCGTGTCTTGGGTTTAGCTTTGGTGCATCAGTATTTGTTAGATGCTTTCTTCACCAGACCTTTCTACAAAGCTCTTCTCAGACTGTAAGTGTTATCATGTTAAATCTGATATTTGAGTCTTGTGCATGTATTTGTTTCTGCTGTAATCAAATCACTCAGAAAATTGTATACATTTTATATTTGGAATTTTAAAAGTAGTATAAAATATAAATGTACCCTTTTTTCTGTTTGAAAAATGTCATTCGTAACTGTATAACCGAAACGATATCTATAAAGTTAAGAGTATATTAATTAATGTCACGAGACATGTAAGAATATGTTATATTTTGTTTCATGAAACTTGTAATGTTATTTTTCATGTGATTCTAAAGGACTGTCATTTTTCCTTTTAGACCTGTGTCTTTGAGTGACCTAGAATCCCTTGATAGTGAATTTCATCAAAGTTTATTATGGATAAAGGAAAATGACATCACGGGTGACTTACTAGATCTCACTTTTGCGGTCACTGAAGAAGTGTTTGGCCAAGTAGTTGAACGGGAACTTAAACCTGGTGGTCGGAATATAAGTGTTACAGAAAAAAATAAGAAGGTAAAAACAAGAACGGACTTTGAGTTGGAATTAATTGTCTCCCATTAAAAATAATTTTTGATCAGTACTTTTAATGTATTATAATGGAAAATTATTAACTATTTATTAGGAATACCTTGAACGTGTTGTGCGATGGAGATTGGAAAGGGGAGTTGCAGAACAGACTGAATCTTTAGTGCGAGGCTTCTATGAAGTGGTAGATCCAAGACTGGTATCTGTTTTTGATGCGAGAGAATTGGAATTGGTAATAGCTGGAACAGCAGAAATTGACCTGATTGACTGGCGCAAAAATACAGAATATAGATCAGGTAACTATTGTATTCATCTCTTTTTGTGTACAGTATCAATTCTTGAAAGGAAATTACATTTTACAGTTTGAGAGTTATAATAATTTAAGTTAAAATTTATTAGAAGTAAGCAAGTATTGAGTAAAATGAGTTAAAAATATCACTTGTGAATGAAGAATTATCAGATTTATTCCAATCTTTCAAAAGAAAAGAAAATGAAAGAGTTTTTAAATTATTTCTTTTCTCTCCCTGTAATTGAGACATTTATTTTTTGCTGTTTATTGATTGTTTCACTATTTGAATATGCAATATTTGGTTCCACTTATTCAAAGTTTATTATGGATAAAGGAAAATAACATCACGGGACAATCAAGATTTTCAATAATATTTTTTTGAAATCACTTTCTGGGTTGTTTGTAATCTTTTTTGATTTTCTGTAACAATTGAGTCCAAGTATTCTATTTTCAAATTGGGATATTTAACACGTTCACTGCCAAGCAAATTCTTGCTAAACTACGCCTCGGTAGTGTACAGGTTTATCTCGTACATCTCCATGCCAATGGTATTGATGCACTCTCATAGTATATGCTAAACATAGAAACTTGCACCAATATTTATGTAATATTATATAGAATTAAATTTAATAAAAATATGTACAAGTCCTAAGGGACGCAGCTGTTAACACTAATTAGATCAGCCAAAGCATGAGACCGTATGGTCTCATGGTGAATAAATCTCCCTACAAGACCATATGGTCTCGCATGGCAGCCAACGTGTTAATGAAAATAATTCCATTTATATTTCATGATTAATATAAGAATTATAATGGTTATAAAGGAATTAAATTATTTTAACTGATAATAAAATCATGTTTTCTGTATTTTTTCCCTATGGTTCTACACCCTCTTGTTTATTATACATTTTTATATTAATTACTTTTACATTTCTTTTCCCATAAAATTTTACTTGCATCTTTTCTTAGACTTGTCTACATAATTGTTTAATATTTTTTTTTTTAGTTCTACTTTTTTATTATAATAACATCTTATGCAATGGTTTTGGGCAGCTATTGAACGTTTTACAAATGAGCAAAGACTTCGCTTACTTCAGTTCGTCACTGGGACATCTAGTATTCCATATGAAGGATTTTCTGCACTTCGAGGAAGTACTGGACCTCGCAAATTTTGTGTGGAGAAATGGGGCAAGCCTAACAGCCTTCCAAGGTAAATATTTAAGCAGTATTTCTTCTTTAAAGTTTGTGATGTAGAGTTCAGGCATGCTGTCCAAAATGTATGCCCAATTTAACAATCACTTTAAATTTGATAACATTGTTAAACTTTGTAACAGTCCTGAGTGCAACTCAACTTTGTAACAGTCCTGATAGTTTCTTGCCAAATGCCCTCTTGATATTTCAGCTATATAATGGGGAACTTATATCCCCCCCCCCCACCAAAAAAAAAACAACAAAAAGCCGAGGGAAACTTTCACATTCAATCTTAAACCTGAGTGCATTCCAAGTGCCGTGTTTAACTAGCCTGTTGATAGGAGAGCATGCATATTTTTAAATATACTTAAACAGATCAGAAAAATTTCTCTTAATTTTATAGTTTAGTTGACAAGCTTCAATGTTTGTATATAATTCTTATTTAGTATATTCCTCCCATCTCCCCTACACTGAAATTATATGTGCGGCAACAAGCACACCAGTGGCCTGTCAACTTTGGTGTGGACCAACCACCTTTTGCTTTACACTGGCCTCTCCCTTAGACTTAACCTCAGACATATAGCAGCTAAGCACGGTTTTAAATGAAGATTCGAACTGACGCAAGTCATATGTACACCCTGGCCAGGAGTGTACACGAGATACAATGCCTTAGCGATCACGGCTAAATCGACATCTGTCATCCAGGAATTAAAAAACTAGTTTATATGTTGCATTTAGGTTGTTTCTGTATATTGAAGAAATAAAATTTGTTAATTAGTGCAAAAAGGTATGAATACGAGTTGACTAGAAATGTTGTTATATATATGTAACAAGGGGCATTATAGGCTTAATGATGGCCTGTTTCCCTTTCACAGCAGATTTCATGCCATGCCATGTTTTGCGCCAGTGCTTCCAGCCCTTGTGTGCACCAAGGATGGCATTCAGTTGCAGAGCGAACTGTTCCCACATTTTTTTGGAATTTTTAACACTGAAAGTAGATGAGACCAAATAACTCTTATTTCTCTGACTAATTTCTATTTTACTGGCCTTAAAATATTTGTAAAAAGAAAAGATTTCAAATAAAAACTAAGAGAACACTATAAAAAAAACACAGCGACATGCACATGCACATGATGCTGAACGCAATAAAATTGATAATTTGAATTTCGTTGAAATTGTTAAATGCTTCCTGAGAGAAATCGCCTGCGCTAAAATATACTTCTTTGTTAGATGGAGAAGAGATAAAATTAAATTTCCAATGTTGCCAAATACATGCATGCGAAAACTCGAATATGCTCAAGAATGCAGCTATTCGAAATCAAGCTTTCAAAATTATTCACATACAAAATTTTTCACATGGTTTCGAGAATACAGCTTCAGGGCATTTAAGTGGGTGTACAGAAACCCACTTGTCTGTGACCTGAGGAAAATGTTTACAATTGCCATTGTGTCACTGTCAATACTAAAAGAGCACTGACAGCACTTGTGGATTTGGAGGGGAAACGAGTGGGGAGTCAGGGGAAGTTGCCTGTGCCGCAAGAGCACTGAGGTTCCCATGGGAGCAAGTGCTCTTGCAGGCGCAGTTTGACATGCCTGCGAAATACGCGATCTGCGGAAAAATAAATTCAGTCAATACTGACAATTGTTTAACAGTTTTCTATCTACTATCGTTTGGATAAAGTACAATGAATCACCTCTTACGGCCTCTATAAAGGAGAAAAATTTGATTCAAAATGATACGTATATTCTAGAAACTGAGTGCATGTAATTGCTTTAAGTCTTAAAACAGCTGTTTCAGCAGCACCTTTTTTGTTTGGATTTTCAGTTGTTTTTTTCTCTCCCTTTTACGACCATAATTTGCACCTCAAAATCCTTTCCCTACTTAGGGCATAGGCCCTTCTCCCCAAATGATGTTCTGTGGGATCCTACTCCCCTCTCATCTCTTACGCCACCTCTAACACTTGTTCTCAAAATATTATGAAATTGACCAAACTAAAGACTCTGTGTGATATACACAAATAATGGTATAAAATGTTTCAACTCTTTATTAGTTCTTTCCGCATCACCACATCAGATATTAGTATGTGATTTATTGGCTCACACTGAGGTGTACAGCTTACTGTATTATTGTTATTACAAATCCCATCCCGTATAGCAGATGAAAACTCTATTTAAGAGTTGAAATGTTCAAAATACCAACTTTTGGTATATCACTTTGAGCATGTTTTAATTTGGTAAATTTTATAAACTTCAAGTATGTGCAACAGATGTTAATCACATTATGTTCAAAATTTGTGTCCTATTTTTAATATGTTCACTTCAGCCAAAATTAATGGCTGATGATAATGGGTCAATCATCAAAATATATTTTTATAAAGATTATAAGATTAATGTTTAATGTTGTTGCTTTTATGGAAATATTTGTTATTGTGATTTATCAAAGTTAATTGAATTAGGTATTTGCATTTAGAAAGTAATTTTAGGCACTACTTTCTTTGAAACACCCTCTATTTTTGAGATTTCTGCTGAGTTTTTTAAGTGTATTTCAAATTACATTAATCATATATTTTTGTACTTTTGTCCCCAGGGCACATACCTGTTTCAATCGCTTGGACTTGCCTCCTTATCCAACTCCAGAAATACTCTATGAGAAACTATTATTAGCTGTGGAGGAAACTAACACATTTGGCATTGAATGAACAGTGTATTGTAAATGTTGTCCTCATGCAGATATTTTGATAGAACAAAACACAGCATGTGATAGAGATTTTAACAAAAAGCAGGAATATTTCAGCTGCATCCTGCCTCTCTTCGTAAGTAGGTAGTACTATGAAGAGATTAAAATGTTTAAATAAAGGTTAAGAAGGAAGAACATTTCATGTAAGTAGAATTGGTCTTCCACAAGAAGTTAATGGAGTAGTGTTGGAATGAGATAGAAGAAATGAAATTTGCTGATGGAATACATTAAGACAAGCAGGAAAAGTGAATATTCCAAAGAAAGGTTTAATTTGTGGTGAACAGTTCGGTTAATTGTGTTTGTTTTTGTTGGTTCAAATGTATTGTGTGTGTATGAAATCTTGTGGGCTTACTTCAAATGAACTGACACTCCCATAAAAGAAGATTTCATCAAAGAAGAGAGATAGAGTCTATAGATGTTTATATTAAAAATATGAGTCAATTTTATGTTTAGATGAATGTCTGTGTAAACATTCATAGTATATGTCAAGTCTGAAGGAGATGGTTTTTCTCCATCAACATATGAAATATGATTTTAATTTTTCTAATTTAAATTATTATTTTATTTTACGGTTTTACATTCACATTATTATGTGGCTCAAACTAAATGTCTTGCTTGGCCAGTAAAATTGTTAAAAAGAATGCTTGATGCTGTTCACTGCATTAGCAGACAGACGTGTGAGGAATCTTGCATACTTGTGTACATCTCAACTGCCTTGCATTTGTACAAAACTAAAACACATGAAAAGGAATTGTTCCTGATGGAATCTGACTGAATGTAGGAATTTTTAAATTTACTGCTTAGCTTGTTATGCCTCTCAGGATCACGGAAACAAGCAGTCACACAGTAAGTGCTGCGCAGAATAGTCTGTAGACTAGGAGATAGCACTGTCACTCATAGAATGAAAGGAGCTGTTTCAATGACTTAGCTACTCTGCAGTGCACCCTAAGGTAAAATAATGAATTTAGAAAAAAAGAATTAATGCCTTCACAGTTAAAGCCAGCTCTTTGGTATTGTTTTTCCAAGATCATGAACGATGACAAGGTATTTTTCATAAAGGTGCACCTTGTAGGTTGTATATTGCAGGCTTATTTTGCACTATCCTATTTGCAGGAGAAAGTAGAATGAATAGTCTAATGAGAGAAATCATAAATTATGAAATTATATTACAATTTTTGAGCTACTTTGTCTTGGCACTGATATAATTCTTTATTATTGTATAGCATTTAGATAGTGCAAAAGTGCCTTAGAATCAAATGATCACTTTTAGTAAAAAAAATTCACACATTGAACAGAACTGCTCAAAAATTTTAATGCAGAGGTTTTGTTGCCTAGGGTTGCATTGCTATTCATTTATTGAAATTTGACTGCAAATTACTGTATTGTTCACTGTTGCTGTGCACACTTTTGTTGTGCAATCCGGCCAACCAATGCTTGCCTTGAAACAATTTATACAAGTAGACCAAATCATCATTTGTTTTGCGTCCATGTTAATTACGTTGTTGGGAAGGGTCTCTGTTTAGCTTTGTGCACTTTTCTGCAATTGCAGTTAGGATGATAGAAATGTTAAGTTGATAACAATCAGTGACTGTTTTGTCACCAGTTAATCACTGAGCAATGTCTTGTTCTATTGAGGGGTATAGCATAAATAAATATTCTTCAGATTGTGAATCAGAGTAACATGTTTTAAGTAGGGAACAATTTGTCAATCACTTTCTGAACTTCGTTTTGAATCATCTCTCTAATGCATGAGATATGATCCTACACAATTTATAGGATATTGACTTGGCAATTGAGTATTAGATCTAAAAATAGTAACCATCATTGTCAATAAAAGTAATGTGCCTATCATCAAAGGCAAAAGTTACTCACAATTTATTAAAATGAAATTTAAAATTAAATTTTATTATCTTCATCAGTAGCATCTCAGAGTAGCATTTTGTGTGAAACAATTACTTGGTATACTTGCACTGCACAAATCAAAAAGTAATTAAGCCAGTATTTTGTGGACAAAACATTAGTTTTCTTTTGTTTTCTCTGTACTGTATATCGGATTACAGTGGAAATACATAATTTCTCATTGCTATGCAGTTCATTATCACCTTTTTTGCATAGTCTTATCTTCTAGAGTATGTAAATAATATCAGGAATTTGTAAGTCTGTACTAGAGTGGATTTCCAAGACAATAATTACATTTATTTTTTTAGTTATTGTGACAATTAAATTCTTTTTTGTATGTTGTTTTGTGCTTAAAATGTACTCTTTCATAGAAAAATTTTCAATAATGGTTTTTATAAGATGTTTTTAACTGAATGCTACATGTTTTGGTCGTGTACTGGCTTGATGGGTTTTTAACAAACAAACAAAAAAAAATCCTTTTGTGAATACCCATGTGTTTGATTTTGTATGTGTCTGTATGAACTGACATTTCATTGTTGTCATTTGTGATAGTTATTGTCATTGTTTGGTCATTGTGAAAAATTTTTGTAATATCTACTTCATGTTAATTAAAGTCTAAAATATGTACCTGAGTTCTTTATGAGGCAGTGAAGACTTTGTTTGTGAGTCCACTACAAAGCCTGCCTGTGTAATGTTCACCATTGTACATTTAATCAAATATATTGTTGATTATCTGTCAGCTAATTAGACAATAGGCTAATAATATTGGCTTAGACTGTATGATATGTTTGAATTTTTGGGCATTTATTTTTCATTGCAAGGGTGTGCCTACACTGTAAAAGAAGTATCCAAACTAACTGTAGAGTAAAGGAAGAAGTTCGTCGCTAAATATGATGTTGCAGTGAGCACACAAGGGGAATGACAGAAGGTATATTAGCTTTCCCTTTGCTTTCTGTGGGTATTAATTTTCTATCAGAATTAGAAGGTTGTTATGATTTGTGATGAGCATTGGTACTAGTCAGGTAGCATTGTTATTTATAATTTATTACCATTACTGCTATTGTTGCAAAATAAATATATATCATATTTATATGTATTTTGTGATTGGTCTATGTAAATTAAAATTCCTTTGTATAGATGTTATGTAACAATATTATTACTGTAATTCACGAGAAAGAAGCATTTTTATTGGACTTTGAGAGGAGGCAGCCACCATAAGATCATACATTGTATATGTAGCAGTTTTACGACCACCCATTTATGCCTTCTGGTTTCATTATTACTGACAGTGTGTGTGTGCAGAACTGGCGCAAATGAAAAAGAATATTTTAAGAACAAAGTCTCTGTTCCTGGCACACATGAATGCCTCTTTCTCAAATTTTGTCTAATGTTGTCCTTGTCTGCACTTAGTAGATCATGTCTAGACCTGCTGAACCATTAATAGTGGAGCAGGGAAATGAATTTTGCTATCTGAATTGTTATCATCAATAAAATGGCTGATTGTTTGGAGAGTTTTTGTGTGCTGTTTTATTCATTTTAACCTGACGGTGAATTAAGGGGCAAATCTTCAAATTGTTTCTATTAAGCCATTCAGGCTATTGCTTACATTTTGTTACAATATATACAGTACTTCAATTTCATTTTTCCCTCCTTCTGTATATACAGAGTAATATACATAGTGTAGAGAAAGTTATGTAATTCTGCAGAAAATAATTTCGAGATTTCAATGAAAATACACATTTTGGATTACTCTGATACCACAGTATTTTTCTTTCTTTTTTCCTTTTTCTTCTTTTTTCTTTTCTTAACTCCTGTATGTCTGTCTGTCCACCTGTTGTCTGAGCAAAAATAGGGTCTGAAATGCCCTATGGAAAACATTGCAACGTGAACAACATTTTGATGTGTGTGTAGTTTTTTTTTTTTCTCCCTAATAATTATGCAAATGTTTTTTCTTTCAATATCTCACATGTATGTTTCTAGTGATTTGTATATGGTCTTGTAATTCTGGGTGGTAATGCTTCAAATCACTTCCAATGAAGTTTCTCGAAAACTCAAAAAGTTTTCTCTGAAATCTAGCTTCAAATTTCGGATATATAGTAATGCTTAAATGGCATAATGCAAAACAGCTCTAAAATTTTCAACGAAAATTTCCATGTAGGATGGGGTTTTACTCTTCTATATTATTCTTAAGTCCGGTATACACGGTACTGTTTTCGTGCAGATTGGACGTACAGAAAACGTGCAGTACAGACTGCGCATTGTCCATATGAACATGTTCGTATTTTTTCATGCAGAAAGCCTACAGTAGAGTCCCTGGGTATATACCATATCCAGGTATTCTATTTACACTTTGACTCACGCGCCTCTAGCGGCAGAATTCACTAACGATTCACTAACAGTGATAGGCATTCGCGATTTTTTTATTTATTTATTTTACGTCAAAAAAAAAAACAGTTAAAAACTGTGTATGACGTGCTATGGGTAAAAGTGAATTGTGTGCACATTTTCAAAATTCTGTGATCCCTACACTAATCCTTATACTACTTAAATTTTGAATTTTGAAAGGGAGAAAAAACAACAAAAACTCCCATGTAGTAAAATCTATTTTCAAGGATAAATAAGCAATAAATTTTGAAAGGGAGAAAAAAAAATTCCCATGTAATAAACTCTATTTTCAAGGATAAATAAGCAATACATTTTGGCTCTTATTACTTCCTGCCGCGACAACATGGAAACGATAATTTGAATAATTGTATTTCCCACTAAATTCTAGAAGACGTGCACAGAAAATGAAGTTACATTTATGTCCAGAAGCAAAACAAGGGGCCATCTCAGCATTTCGTGCAGACTTAATTGTTTTCTTCAATCTAATAATATCCTAAATAAATCACAACATGGCTTCAGGAAAGGCTTCTCCACCACCACTGCTGTTGTAGAATTTATTCATGAAATCATTGGAAACTTGGAATCAAATAAAAAAACCGCAGGTATATTTATTGATCTTTCAAAGGCATTTGATAGTGTATCTCATGAAAAACTATTAAAGAAACTAGATTACTATGGAATAAGGGGTGGAGTAAATGACCTCATTAGATCATACCTTACAAGGCGTAAACAATGTACAGAGATCTTCTGGCAATCTGAAAATTTCTTATCCAAAGTTAAATCAAATTTTGATACAATTACCACAGGGTTCCGTAAGGATCTGTGTTTGGGACCTTGCTATTTCTAATATATGTTAATGATATTCCAAGCTCTTCTGATTTCTCTGTGATTTCTTATGCAGATGATACAACATTAATAAGCAGTGGACAAAATCTTTGTCATCTAGAAAGTAATCTGTCTGAATCTTTAAAATCAATTAAAAGTTATCTGTCCATAAATGAATTGAAATTAAATGTTGATAAAACTGTATTAATCAATTTCAAGTTTCATCACAGTTACCAACACCAAAACATAAAAGTGGAAGTAGACAAGGAATCAGTGAATCAAACTGATTGCCATAAGTTTTTAGGAATATTAATAGATCAGAACCTAACTACAACAAACAAGTTGACACACTTTGTAATAAAATAAACTCAAATATATTCCTCTTGAGATACTTTTCCAGATACCTGGAAACAGACTCACTTCTGTCAATACACTACGGCATAATCTTCTCACAACTTCAATATGGTATTGAAATATGGGGAGGTACAACACAAAAGAATATGGATAGATTGATGGTCCTACAAAAGAAATGTATCAGAATTATTTTCAAGCTGAATCCAAGACAGTCCTGTAAATATTATTTTATTAAATATGAATTACTGACTGTTGTAGCACTCTTCTCTTACAAAGTAATACTCCTATTGAGAAATAATCAGAATCAATATCTTGTGAGTAATAAAGAAATACATAACTATCATACTAGAGGACATAGGGACTATCACAGGATGTACATTAACACGTCCTCAACTAATAAAGATCCCTTCTGCATTGCAGCTAAGCTTTTTAATAATCTCCCAGTCACCGTAAAATCGGCTGATGATAAATACTTTAAAACATTGCTTAAACGTCATCTCATCAGTCTGGGTCCATATAAGATAACTGAACTGCTCTAACTTTTCTGTATTTTAAAACCATGTACCGCTACAAGTGTGACCACTTCATGTACCAGTTACTCAGTTTTGATAAGACAATGTACTACTTAGTAATATAGTAAATAATGTAATTATGTCATGATACTGTAAGCACTTACAAATAAAATTTTAAATTTTTTTTATTAATAATTTGTATATTTTTAACATTTAAATTATTAAGATAATGTAGATTTGTAAATTATTACTGTAAGTGTATGTAGTAAAAATATGTAATATGTAATTAACTTCCTGTAATTTAAATTAATTACTAGACAGACTTTGCTTGATACTTTGTACAAGTCTATAAGCAATAAAATATTATTATTATTATTATTATTATTATTATTATTATTTTTTTTTTTTTTTTTTTTTTTAAGGCTTTGAAACCCCGTGTGGGACTCCCTTAGTTGGGCTACCCACTAAAACCCCCTCCATTCGAGCCAGAATGTCTTAGCAAGGAATCGCAGCTGTGGCATTTCATCTTGCCAGACTGGCTCGGTGATCTCTAGGATCCTTCTAGTCCGATCCCTGAGGGCATCTTCTTCTTCTTCATAACTCTCTTCACGTAATTCTGAATTTTGCCCAGTTGTCATCTGTTTCTAGCATTGCTTCCACTATGTTGTTTGGGGACATCTCCTTTCCAATGTAAGAGTTGATTATTTCTCTGTCTACTTCAAAATCTCGGCAGTGAAATAACACATGTTCTGCGTCGTCTTCTGTTCCGCAGGTGGTACACCTGTTGTCCTCTTTCTTTTTGAAGCGGTATAAGTAGCTTCTGAAGCATCCATGGCCTGTGAAGGCTTGTGTCAGGTAGTAATCGGTCTCACCGTGCTTGCGTTCTACCCATTTCTTTATGTCGTGATTAGACTATAAGTCCATCTACCTGTCGTTTCTTTTCTCCAGCGGTCTTGCCATATCTGAAAGAGTTCCGTTCTTGCTTCCCTCTTCACCCTTTCTTTCTGCTTCTCCCTTTCTGAAGACTGCATTTCTTTCAGGTTTTCGTAGACGGATGTTCTTTCCTTCGTCAGAAGGTCGATAGGGGGTACACTTGCTAGCACAAGGGCAGCACTTTCAGAGAGTGTTCTGTAGGCAGAGATGATCCTCTGTGCTACCCCTCTCTGTACTGACAGCAGCCTTCTCCTATACTTCTCTTTCATAGCGCCCGCCCATGCGGGAGCTGCGTAAAGCATTTTGGACAGGACTGACCCTGCTACCAGTCGTCTTTTCTTTTCCCTCGGGCCCTCAACATTCGGCATTAGCCGTGTTAGGTTTCCTCCCGCTTCTATTGCCTTCATCGCTACCTTCTCCACATGCGGTCCAAAACTCAAGCAATTGTCGAGTTCTACTCCTAAATAGGTAATGTATTTTTTCCATTTTATTTCGTTGCCTCCCACCTCTATTCTCGGCTTCCTAAAGCCCCTTCTTTTGGTGACCAGAACTGCCTCTGTTTTCTCTGTCGCCATGTCTAATTTTCGTTTATCCAACCATCTTTTTGCTCTATGCAGGCTTTCATTCGCTCGCATCTCAAGAAGGTCTTCGTTTCGTGCTGCGACTATAATCAAGGCGCCGTCCGCAAATCCTATAATATTTACATCCCTTGGGAGTGGCATCTTTAGGAAGTTATCATAAACCAGGTTCCATAGCATTGGGCCTAGCCGAGATCCCTGGGGGGCTCCACACGTCATTTCTTCTTTAATTCTCCAATTATCTCCTTCATATACAATGCTTCTCTCACTTAGGTAGTCTCCTATAAGATTCTTCAGGTAGTCTGGGATGTTCCGTCTTTCTAATGCCTCTTTCACATCTTCCCAACCCAAGGAGTTGAATGCGTTCCGAATGTCTATTGCTATAAGGGCGCAAAATCCTTTCTTCCTACCGCTACCTTCTCTTGCCGTTTTTGCCAGTTCGACTGCTTCCCTGATAGCGTCGATCGTCGATCTGCCTTTACGGAATCCGTACTGGTTATGAGCCAAGCTGCAATCTCCTATCATGTACTTCTCCAAGAGCTGAAGGATTAGGCCTTCCAGCATTTTGCCCATGGTATCCAGAAGGCAGATGGGCCTGTACGATGATGCACTATCCTCCGGCTTGTGTCCCTTCCTTAATAGTACAAGCTTCTGTCGCTTCCAATCTTTGGCAAAACTCCATATATCATACACCTATTGAAGAGTTCCAATAGAAGGTCCGGATATTCTGTGATGACTACTTTCAGTACCTCGTTGGTATCCGTCCAACCCAGGTGCCTTGCCTGCTTCAGACATTTGCCAACTTCTTGAAGTTGGCGTATCGTGAACATGTCTGCCTCTACCGCTTTGTCATAGCTGTTCCTTTTCCTTTTTGGCCGTTTAGGAAATAGGTGCCTAATTATTTCTTCGACCCACGTCTTATTATTTAGAGCAGGGATATTCCGCCTCCCATTCAACTTCTTCACAACAATTTTATAAGGCAAGCCCCACGGATCGTTTTCAATTTCTAATAGCAGCTTCTTCCAGCACATGTCCTTGCTTCTTCTTATTGCGCGGTTGAGTTCCTTCCTCTTCCGCTTGTAATCCCTTCTCAGATTTCATCCCCCTTCGCCTTGTACATCTTCTTCTGCTGCTACACAATCACTCCTTAGGAGGGCTATTTCCTGTGTCCACCAATATTTTGGTCCCCCACGATAACTGCTGGCTGTCTTTAGGGGCATCGATAGATTGCAGGCCCTCTGAATTACTTTCCGAGTCCTGTCTGCCATACTGTCTATTGTTTGGGGTTGAACTCCCACGTAGTTCTTGCATGTGCCTGGATTCTGTCAGGGATCTTTTGAGGTTCTCTTCGTTAAGCTTCCGTGCATTCCATGCCCGCTTTGGACAGTTTTCACGCCTTCTATAAAACGATTGTTTGGAGAACCGACTTCCTACAATCCTAAAGGATATATAGTTGTGGTCACTTAGGGACTCCTCCTCTAGGACGTCCCATTCTTCAATATGACCGGCGAACTGCTGGTTTGCGATAGTGAGGTCAATTATTGACTTGGCGTCTCCCCGATTAAACGTCGGTTTAACTCCTCTGTTTGTTACAACCATGTCCCTTCGGGCTATCATTTCACTTATTACAGTTCCTCTTCTGTCCATCCTTTCTTCGTCCCACTCGGGATTTCCCATTGAAATCTCCGGTCAACAGTACATTTCGTTTGGGCTCGTCTATGCTATCTTCTAGTTCCGTAAGTTTATCCATGAATTGTTGCAGTCTATCGTTTGGGGAGAAATAACAACTGTATATCCTCAAGGTTTCGGTCTCCACCCACACAAAGCCGTGGCTAGTTGATTTGTACTTGCTCACCTTGATTCGCGGGTTGCAGATGACGATGGCCGCTCTCCCTGTACTATCCTGGTACCATTCAGCCAGGTCCTGTCAACAGTTAGGTTCGCTAAGAAGTAGCACGTCAATATTTTTCTGACTCGCTGTCTGCATCAGCAAATTTTGGGTCCCCTGGCTTCTACCCAGATTTATTTGCAGAAACTTTAGTTCCATAAGTTCTTGTTTTAATCGTGCAAGGGCTTCTCTGAATAAGGGACATTTACGCCTCCGGCCGCATGTCCATCTTCAACTCCTTTGTCCTTGCAAGCTACGCAGCAGTCTTTGTCCTTGCATTCTTTTCTAGAATGCCCTACTTTACCACATTTCCAGCAGCAGTTTCTTCTGTCGGGTCCCTTGCATCCTCTGACCATGTGGCCATAGCCCAAACATCGGAAGCAACGACCAACTTGGATTCTTTCTCTCACCCTGCAGTTCACTAGCCCTATTCTTATTTTTCCTGCCTTGAGAATCTCGTTGGCCACCTTCTCTGAGACCCTTATTAGTGCTGTTTGCATTCCGACATAACCTTTCAGCAATACACATTCGATCTCAATTCTCGACTCATTTCTTTCCAGCGCTTTTCCACCTGAGCAATGACTTCCTCTTTGGTTGTTATTTCATCGATATCTTTTATCTCTACTGTTACCTTTGGTCTCAGAGGTTGTAACTCTGCCAGTTCGCTCACTGTTTTAGCCATTTTTTGGCTAAAGGCGTCTGCGCTTTTGTTTCTTTCAACTCGATGAGGAGTTCTTCCCCTTGTTCTCCTTACTCTGAGGACCTCGTCGTTCCCTTTCATCTCCTCTGAGGCGCTGAGTTTCTTTATGATGTCCGCATATGAAACCCTTGTTTCGCGGTAATCTTCAGAGCCTCATTTCTTTTCATTGCAGGTCTAGCCTCATTCCTCTTTTCCCTGTCTTTCTTTTTGCTCTTTCGTTGGATTTCCCAACAGTCTTCATCCTGCGCCTCTTCTATTTCGAGCAATTTACTTACATCGCTCTGGTTTCCTCCACTTTCCTCAGGGTTATCCCTGATCTTTTCCGGAGAGTTTAACATCTCTTAGAGCTCCTCTTTCTCCTGATGCATCGAGCCACCCATTCCTCAGGGCATCGATGTTTTCCCGTGCTTTAGCCAACGCATCCTTCACTGTCACCGGGTTATTTTTCAACATAAACTTTTCCAATGTCTTGAGATTTTGGCTCAGACCATCAATGATCTTCCTCTGGTGTCCATCTAGCTGTTGAATGGTCTCCCATTTTCTCATCATTTTGCTATCACTCGTAGTAATATCTCCAGAGGTGCGAGTGATCCTTTACTGTCACCGGGTTATTTTTCAACATAAACTTTTACGACGCCCGGTGGCCTGCTTGTTCACCACCGACCGCCGGTACTGGGGCCTCGATCCCTGCACCGTAATGGTTGATCCTAAAAGACCTTCCATCGCGGGTTTTTCTTCGGGGTCGCCTTCCCCTAGTGTTTTTGAGCTACCGCCAGCTAAGAGGAACGGAAGAAAAGAAGAGGGGACAGTGAAGAAGAGAGAATAGAAGAGAAGAACAGAAACGACTCCCTAGCCCTCGTAACCTAATAGCGTCGGGGTCGGAAACACAAGAGTTGGCCGATACGAAGAATGGCCTACAGGACAGAGTACAGAAGTGTGCCACAAGTAAGTGGAAGCAATGACACACGAAGTTAGTGGGAATGACCGGATGTTTAGGGGAGGGACAGCGGACAGCTGCTCCGATTAGTCGCCTTCTACGACAGGGGGAGATCCCG
Organism: Teleogryllus oceanicus; assembly: GCA_964035755.1. Taxonomy (NCBI): domain Eukaryota; kingdom Metazoa; phylum Arthropoda; class Insecta; order Orthoptera; family Gryllidae; genus Teleogryllus; species Teleogryllus oceanicus. The sequence goes on from CAXIVR010000007.1 coordinate 100,499,878, forward strand.
TGGTGTTATTCTACTAAAACCCCCGACACCAGACGGGATATTATTATTATTATTATTATTATTATTATTATTATTATTATTATTATTTGCTCAATGGATCAGGGAAACTGGACGAAAAACCTGATCGAGATGGGGGTTGTGTGGTTAGGTGTGTCAAAGTGCGATTGTGTGAAGTAATATATTGTGATAAACTTCCTTTTTCCCAATTCTTGACTCTCTATTTTTATTATCTATGCTCCTCATGGTTAATTAATACCAAATAAAGATCATAACTAGAACGCACACACGAAACGACATGAACGAAATACCATGGGTGTTAATCTATGGAAATACCACCACTGACAGTACTCGGACGGAGGAATTCAGTTGTTTCTCTTTATATCCCCTAGCTTCGGCCTGTGGCGATTCGTGCAGAAAACGTATAGACCGTGTACGTATGCGCGACGTTTTGCTTTTGTACTTCTAGTTTGGGACCTTGAAGTTTCTGTATAGAATCTGTATGAGAATTTGCACGAAAACTGTACCGTGTATACCGGACTTTTAAGTAATATTTTAGTTCTACCAATAGGAAACCGAAAAGTTGAAAAAATACAAAAGAATGTACCCTGCCCAAAACCAGGGCCTCCTTCATTTGTGATGGAGGCCCTGCCAAAACCGAAATGTATGTGCCCAATGGTAAAGATGATGAGGCAAGACCGAAAAGCTAACGCAGACTAAAGAAATTAGAAAATAACTAGTAGAAGAAAGTCTGTGCCGTTCTGCAGCACCACTGGTTCAATATTGAAACATTTTCAAGTTCTTCTGTTTATTCAGTTTAATAATATTCATTATATTTACATTTTAATTTCATTTTCAATTTTCAGCCTAGCAAATGAGTACTAACGTGCTGAATGTTTGAATCAGTATATTTGAATAATTGCATGATTAAGGTAGTAAATTTTGTTTATACTTTTTATCATTGTATAAAACACATCTGACTAATTTTATGATTCTTTTTGAGGCCTCGTTTTTTTTCATTCAAAAGAAATTAAAAAAGTATTTATCTCTAATCCAAATTTAACGCTATAAGTTATTTCTGTCACATGAAGAAATTAATTGTTCAAGAATTGGGGAAGAGGGAATAACCGAGAAGAACTCCGGTTCAGTATTTTTCAACAAGTTTTCTCTGATTTTGTTGTCTGCTCTTATACACTTATGCTTTTGAAGAAGTTCAGGATAGTTTGTGCCAAGCGCCCACGCGAGTGTATGGTATGGACTGTAATTGATCAGATTTATCTTTAATTTCATGTTAACGACCAGCATCCATTTAATGCAATATATTGAGATGGTTCTAATTTTGCGTGTTCTTGATATTAAACATCCCTGGCATCTTGACACATTACAATATAGAAATTAAAAATATTTTCAATAATTTTAAGCATTGTAAATGCCTCCAGTGTGTGTGTGTGTGTGTGTGTGTGTGTGTGTGTGTGTGTGTGTGTGTGTGTCTATACACACACACACACACCTTTTGCTGCTCTCACATGCAACCTATCTTTATAAATGAGGTCTCTAAAAAATGATAATTTGGGCGGCGACAATTCAGTTTTGAAGTTGGGGGGCGAATTTAGGAGGGGGAAGCAATCGCATGTTTCGGAACACGAGAACTACGGTGGCAGAAAATGGAAAGAGATATATACCTCCCTCACTTTTAAGAGAATTTATTTTAAAGGGAACACTCACTTTTAAGAAAATTCATACCTTCCATCTGAGTAGACACACAAACCTATTTGAAGAAGACTTGAAATGCGAAAATACACACAATTCCACGCCAACAAATTATCAGGTGCATTCTTCTCATTTAACATTGAACATAAACAATTCAGTTGTTATAGTGATCCGCGCAACTATAAACATAGGAATCGCGAGAAATAATGAATCATAAAAGGAACCAAAGAAACCGTGCCACCCTAAACCCGGGATCAACCGGAAAGAGAAAATATCCCTGACCGCGACGCGCGCTAACACAGTTGGACTACAGCGTCGATGATAAGAGAAGCTTAGAAACTGAATTCTAAAAGCTCTCTGAGGTTCAACTAAATCCACTATCAAGTAGTAAAATAAATAAAAGTACAGAGTTGTTTCGAAGAACATATGGTGGCAAGGTGAAAAGTTCTCTGCCTCGAAAAGAAATGGCGCATACAACAATTAACTTGTGTTTTTGTTATGTTTATACACGTTTCACAATGTTTGTCAAGTGTCAACTTGTTGAAGTTATTAGTTGAGGGTTTTTTCTTTAATTTGTTTCATCGTTGACGCAACGCGTCTCTTTGCTGCTTGTTGGGCTTTGAGCGCTTTCTCTGGAGTAATCCTCCGTTACTGAGTAATTACTATATTTGTCAAGTCTCGTCACGTCGCAGTCAGTGCCTTTTACCCCTTCGGCCAGGGACTCAACACCCTTAGATTTCGGTGTTCTTAGCCGGTCACCCAAGCAGGCACCCGGGCGTCTCGGATTCGCCATGGTGGAAATAATGTTATTTCCACCATGGGATTCGCTTAACTTCCGTGACTTCACGGAGTAAATTAGGCTAGAGGCGCGAATTCTTGTTTAGTTCGTACCGCTGTTGAAAGTTGATGTGCTGTCTGTGTTTCGTTCAAGTGGCAAAATCATCTGTGCTGTCATAAATTTATTTGTTTTAGACAATTTATCACCAACAAAAATTCATCCAACGTTGGTGAGTGTTTATACGGAGTCATCTCCTTCGTTTTCCACAATCGAAAAATGAACCGTTGAATGTAGACGTGATTGTACGTCTCGAAGATCCGTGTAAAGGACAACCCAAAGCTGCAGCCACTGAGGAAAATCTCAGCTATAGCTGACACCGTAGACATCTCAGAAGGTGTGTGATACATTTACACGAAGAACTGAGAAAGACGTTTGTACAAGATGGGTGCCGCATTGAACCGGGTGGACTGCTCACCAAAAGCAAATACGAAAACGACTTTCACGGCTAGTTTGGACTTTTAAAAAATCCCCTTCGATTTGATACAGTGATTGAGATGTGGTTTCACCTTTACACATCGGAAATACTGCAATGGAAGCGGTGGTGGAAGCCGGTGGTCGTGCACCAAAGAAGGCGAAGAACATTTCATCTGCTGGAAAGGTTCTGGCAAGTGTTTCTGAGATGCCAAAGGAATAATTTTCATCGGTTATCTTGCAGAAGGTAAGATCATTAATGGGGAATATTATGAAGGCATTGTGGGTCAAGTGGAAGAAATAATTCGTGAGAAGTCGCCTGGATTGAGAAACAAAAAAATCATTTTTTATCAGGGCACTGTACCTTCTCACTAGGGGTCCAAAGATACATACTAAATAAAGTGTTGCAACACTTGAAACGTATAAACAACATTACCACCTAAAGTGTAAGTAGGATTTTATCCAAATAGATATGCTCTGATGAATCTGACATTCTCATCTGACAATCTGACAACCCATCTCGATCAGGTTTTTCGTCCAGTTTCCCTGATCCATTGAGCAAATGCTGAGATGGCTCCTTGTTTTGCTTCTGGACATAAATGTAACTTCATTTTCTCTGCACGTCTTCTAGAATTCAGTGGGAAATACAATTATTCAAATTATCGTTTCCATGTTGTCGCGGCAGGAAGTATTATTCCGAAGCACAACATGATAAGAGCCAACATGTATTGCTTATTTATCCTTGAAAATAGATTTTATTACATGGGAGTTTTTTTTCTCCCTTTCAAAATTCAAAATTTATTGCTTATTTATCCTTGAAAATAGATTTTATTACATGGGAGTTTTTTTGTTTTTGTTTTTTTCTCCCTTTCAAAATTCAAAATTTAAGTAGTATATGACTTAGTGTAGGGATCACAGAATTTTGAAAATGTGCACACAATTCACTTTTCCCCATAGCACGTCATACGCAGTTTTTTAACTGCTTTTTGACGTAAAATAAATAAAAAAAAACATTATAAACATGTGTATAGACCCTGTGAAACAAACAAATCTTTTAATTGTAGGGAGAATTTTATTTGTATTTCATACTTCATTTTCAAAATTTTCCCAGAAACAACAAATATTTTCCTAAAATATACGTATTTGAAAAGGTATTAAAAATCCAATTTTCATTTGAATCTTTGGAAATTGCATAAGGTTTTTTTTAGTCCTCTCCTACACCTTTACAATTGAAGCTGGAGATATTTTCTTAATGCAATCTATTCATTAATATTAACACTACAAATTATTTTAAATACATTTATTTATAAATAATTATGTTAATTTTCCAAAAATATATTTACAAGTTTTTCTCAAACATAGCTCCACATATTTTTAAACTTTTTGTAACAATAAAGAACAAATGCACTGAATGAAGTGCCACAAGCTTTATCTTCGTTTACCTCTGAATCAGCAGAAATTACACAAAAATATGCATGACCATTGTTCTTGGGGCAGAGAGAAATGTTTTTCAGAACAATCAATACATTTCTTGTTCCACCAAAGCCACTGAAAAGTTAAAATTAAAATTGATTTAAAACTTAACATACTGTGAATGCATGATGTTTGTACCTTTGTAGGTATACTTTTGATGTTTGTACTAAAACGCTTCCACTTCTTTATTGTTATTACTTAACTACTCACATTTTTTTTTAAAAAGTGTACGAATTCATTTACAGATCTGAAATTGAGCGATAAGTTGTATTACGAAAGAAATATCTGTCTTTATACTCTGATTTTCCTATAGTGGCCAATTACATTAGGCCATTGTTACATCTCCTCCCTTATAAAATGAATCTTTTTAACAGTGATTAGCATATTTCTCAGGCCACAAGCCCTGATGAGCAGAATATTCACAAATTAATTAAAAATATTCATTTTATAAAGCAAAAGGTGTAACAATGACATGATGTCATCAGCCACTACAGAAAAATTGAAGTATAAATATAGGAAGTGTAAAATGAGTTCAAAAATAAATTTGTACAGTTGAAATTTTTGTAATTTCAGAGGTTTTTATAAAAATCAGAACTACATCATAATAATAAATGCACTTTATTGTATTCTAACCAAAATTTTAAAGAAACAAATGTTCAGTTCTTTAGAGCAATGCTAAAAGACTTTAATCCTGACATGTGTGCACAGTTACAGTTCAAAAGAATTTTAAATATCGGTTTTACAACCAAAAGTTTGAGATCACATTGTGTAGATCATTCTCATTTCTTTGGAAATCATGTGATGTAAATCAAATGATTATTTTAAAAAAATCAATGATTTAAATCAAAATTTTTATTTGTAATATTTTAAAATTATTTCTATTGTAAATATTTGTAAAATAAAAATTACTCACATAAAAATACTTGAATCAATTACAAAGTGGATATAAAGAATATATCATATTTCTTATAAACTTTTTCACATAATTGAACAGTTTTGAGAAAATAAAATACAATAAAACTTATGAAACGAAGAACAATAAACAATTTGTAGTAGAGTTATATACTAATAGACTTAGATGTTCGATTAGTTTTTATCCAGCATTTAATTGTCTGTACATAAAAATATTTTAGCAGTAACACTGCCCTAACACTACCGAGTTCGTTTCGAGTTTAAAGCTTTAATGGTGTCCATAATTCTACATTTTTAAAATTTGGGCAAGCGCGTCGATTTGCTCGTAGCTGACGTTTCGGCCAACATATTGTGGCCTTCCTCAAGAGCGTACTGCTGAGATGATTACGTACTCAGAGCCTACGTAATCATTTGCTAAAGCCACTTAAAGATGATGAGTATTAATAAAAATGGAATTTTAATTTAAAGAACAAAATTAATATTGTTAAAACTAATGAAAATGATAGTTAATTTGACTACCTTCTTCCTTTTGCGTATTGATAAAATACCATTTTAAGTGGAAAGCAAAGGACAACTATTAAATAGAATCTAATATTTCAAAAACTTAAATTCCTTTAAAGAGAAGAGTAATGTTTCAAGAGCACGAAACTATAAGTAACTCAAATTTAGAGATTTGATGGTTTAGGGCAGTGTTGCACTGGACCCTTCAAATATATAGTAGAATGTATTTTTTAAAATAAAATTACTATAATTTAACGGTAAATTTAAAAACTGATGTTTTAATAAACTTTTTTCTGCTTTTAAAGTAATTAAGGATAAATAAATCACTTATCAATTTGGTTTAAAGTAAAAACATCTAATACAATAAAAAAAAGATTTAATCAAAAATCTGATTTAAATTAAAAAACATGATTTTTCCAGCCCTAGGTACATTTTTGAATAAGTATCACGGTGGGGGCTCAAGTCAAATGAAGCCTACCCCACCCCCTCCCTGTATGTAGGCCTGTTTATTCGTATTTAAATGTCTAGATGCTGTTACACAAAGTAGTTTCTCGTTATTTATTTGACATTTCAAAATTATCTTCTGTTGAGCAACAAGTGTGACAAATTTTCTGTAAATTTTTGATAATTGTATTTTTGTTTGATTTGTTAAATGTATACTTTTAATTGGTCGTAGAATCTAGTAATAAGATAAAATAATAAATGAGGTAACAATAATAAAATTTCTACAAAATTAGATTCTTCTCGAGTCTTTTTTTCCATTTAGATGACATTTGCCATAGCATATATATAGCAGCAGCATTTAGATGACAATTGCCTGATTGAATGCTCTATCCATAATGTTTATTTTCTTTTGCTGCTGTCTACATAAGAAATTAAACAACTTTTGATTCACAATCTCACATTATTTCGTAAAAAGTATATGAAATTATATTTAATAAAAATACTGTTTCAGAGTTATTCAAAGTAATCAGATCTTTCTAGACATTTTGTAATGTTTGAATAACTTTACAAAGTCCTAACTAAAGGATAAGGATAAAACAAATAGAAATAATTAGAAAGCCATTAAATGGTGCAAAAAGGAATCAGGTTTAACCTGTTCAAAAATTACATAACTGTTTACATAATTGCAGATTTCCTGAGAATTTTGTATATTTCATTGCTAAATTATTCTATAATAACATATGTAAGATTAAAAATCTGGGATTGGGTAACATCAAGGAGTACATGTGCTACCAAAATTCAAACTGGACAACTATAGTTACAAAAAATTCAATAGGATCATGGCACGCACAGTGTTGCACAAATCATTGCTTCTCACAGGGACACCCAGAGACAGAGGGTGGGCAACTTGCTGAGGTGCCCAACACCTGATGTAACTTGCCCTAGGACCCTGAAAATTTATACAAATTTGTTTTCAATTAAAAAAAGTGAAGGCAAAAAAATTGTTGTTGAAGTAAAATTAATCTTAAAATACATTTATGACAATAATACAATATAAATGGGGGAAACGTGTTTGAAATAGGAGGACCTGTTGGATCCACTGTCCCAGGCCTCTTGCGTTCTCTGGGTGCCCCTGCTTCTAATCACAGCTCTTCATCGCCTCATTCAACCTTGCCACACATCACATAACAGCAGTACTTCTATCATACATTACACTGGTCTTGAAGTAATACAATAAAAGTTTAATTATATGCATATAAAGTATTACATTCATCATAAGCAATATAATAGGAATCTATTGAGAGAAAAAATTCAAAAGCCAATTTGTACTTCACACTCTTATTTTCTGGACAAGTGAAGGGATTCTTTTGCTTTCAATGTTTCCAACATATAGAATTTAACTTTCTTCCTAGTAAAGGTAGAATTCATCATTGCATTTTGGGGTATAGTATATAATTTTATTTATTTCTCATCTTTGTTAAACCAAATGCAGGTTCATTAATTTATTAGGATGTGTATACTTAAACCAAACAAAATATAATATAAATATAAATATATTTCTCAGTAAAAAATAATAATTTTGTTAAAATTCATTAATGTAAACAAACAACCAATAAATAAAATTTCATACTAATCAACAATAACAATTTTTTTGTTCACTGAATTAGGTGAACAATTACAGTCAATTCTATAATTCAATCACAGTCTAAAGAATATAAAATTACCAACCAAACTTCTCGCAAGTTTTTTTTCCTTTAAATATTTATTTTACTTTTTTATTTTCTGAGCGTTTTCAAGCCAAAAGCTTGGATGGAGCCTATGTAGGTTTTATTCTTCCATGAGACAAACAAAAGGTGTAAGAAGACAAAATACACTTCAGGAATAAATGATATATGGACACTAAGAATACATGAAATTAATTTTTTTCATGGTTTTTACATTCACCTTGTGCGAATAAATGGTTAATAAGAAACTTATTGTGTTGTTAGATCATTACTATAGATAAAATTAAAATAATTTCTGCATTTATCTCAATTTTTTTACATTATTAAAAGGAACAGCATGAGCATCACACCATTCCATAAAATATTCTCCCATAATAGAAATACATGCAAGTAATGTAAGGGCATCATTTTCAGCCCTATGGCTATTTATTGCATTTCTACCACAAAGAAACTTGTATAGGTCTTTAAGTTTGTATGAATTCAATTGTGCCAAAGATTCACCAGCATCATCAGTAAAAAGTCGCCTTTTAGCTTTAATTGTATTCAGAACCTCTGGGAGGGGAGCATTCTTTTGTTTATTTTGCTCTGGAGTTCTTTCATTGATCTGTTGCATAAAACTTCTGTCTTCAGCCGATGTACTGACAGTGCCATTTTCATTACAGGTGTCTTTCTTGATATCATTGTCATTTCCTTTCAAAACTGATTTCATTCTTAATTTCTGGGTATAAGTAGGCAACATATCTAGAGGCATCTGAGAAAAAAGATCTTTAAATGCTGTTAATGAATCCACACAGAGTGTGTCATCAGGCAAAACCTGAAAAATAAAGGTTTAACCAATTTAAGACATTAAGAACATTACATTAAAAGGAGTTAAAATTGAGAAGATAAAAGAATTAAAATTTAATTGAATTTAAATACCTTATCAGCATTCACAATTTGACTCTGCAATATAGGAAAGTCAAATTTCATTCCATTATGAGCAACAAGACATACTGGTGGTATTTGTCGACTTAAAAACAAATTGATCATATCACAGACATCTGCATCAAATGTTTTCTCCTTTTCTAACATTTCATTTGAGAGACCTTAAAAAGATAATCAGTGTTTTGAATACAATGCTTCAGTGAGATGCATCAAAAATTGAATGAGGGGAAGTAGTAAAATCTTAAAGCATATAAAATCACTGAAGGCAATTCATTCTTAAAGAAATGAATAGTGAGTTTAATACTGACTAGAACTTAAACTTGCTACTCACTTAATTGTCGTTAATATGATATTTGGACAAGAAAAACTGCCAACAATTTAACCAATGGCACTGTTATGATGGGTCAGGACTGAGCAAGAGAGGAAGATAAGGTCACTAAGGAAGTGATTACAGTAACATTAAGTTTATTTAAACCCCAAATGTACATGTATTTTGAAATTTAAAAAAAAACTTTTAAGAAAATAAAAATCAAAACATTGAAGAAAAATGCAAATATATGTATTAATAAATTTAAATATTAACTAAAATTTCAAATAATCAATTAGTGAGAAAAATTATAGTCGCCCTAAATACAAAAATTTAAGGTCACAAGAGTACGAAAACAAACCGTAGATTAACACCCATTATTCATCCATGAACGAACGTGACTTTCGCAGATAGATGAAAGGCACAAACAAGGAAAATAACACTGATACACCAACGCTGTTGGAGGATCAGATAATAATGATAAAGAGAAAGTGTGTGTGTGTGTGTCGGGGGCAATTAGCAATACTTCAGCCTTCGGATAATCGCGGGTTCGCTTCCAGCCAATACCTGTGACGTTGGTGGCGTCCGGGCCGATCATGCGGTAAGGGTTGACGCACAGGGTGAGCTTGTGAGTGACGCGCGGAATGCCATAGGAGGTGGCGCTGATGTTCTCTCGGGACGCCGCCACCAACGCCAGCTCCGTGATTTTGGTCTTGTTGTGCTCCTCCCATGGCAGCCCGGTTGTCTCGAGGTCGAGGAACACGAACGTGTTGATGCTGCGGCTAGCCATGACACCGGCCCGGCGCGCGGCGCGACCCGAGGTTTGCACGGCTCCCGTGCTGCTGAAGGCGATGCGTCAGCCGCGGGCGCGAGGCTCGCGCCCCTCCCACGCTGGCACGTCGTCAGCTCTTTAATTGAAACGGCATGCGGATTAAACAACCACGATACACGAAGGTACTAATCGTGCACTTTTTCTTGATACCCCACAGGGGGTGCGGGGAGAGGCGGGCTCTGTCTAGTACGTCTAGTAGACAGTGTCTACGTCACGGCAGTGCAGGGCTGTCAACTTCATTGACAAAAAGTCGGCGTAATAACTCGTCTTGGGCTAGATAGCTATGAGAAACAACGGAAGATTTCTTAAATTCTGATGACATAATTAATAGTTATAGAAATAATTGAGTAACAACATGGTACTCACGGATCGATAGAAAGACAGACCGGAAACTAGGAAGTCGGCATTGGAAAGGAAGAAGGTGGGCAACACTGCAAACTGAGCCGTGACGTTCCGAGTGGAGCTCATATTTTCTACCGGGCTGAGCGAGGACTAGAGAGCTCGAGGATCAAGAAAAAGTGCGAGCATAGTACTCGTGCACCCAATGCCCAATGGATTTTTCCCGATCTGCGCACGATCCAAAACGCCATCTGTCACATGATCACACATGATTAAAATGGCGGATTGTGATGAACGAATGTTTTACACAACAGGAATTAAGTTTGTGTTAATGAATTATTTTAAATATTGTGATGGAAAATTGTAATTGAAATGAGGAACAACCCTATTAACGAATATTGAAAATAATGAGCTAAAATTTACTCTCAAAGTATGCAATTAAAGTATAAGTTATTTAACTCCTCGTGTCACTTAAAATTCCCTCTTCGATGCATCTTCTGGAAACTGAGCCTTCATTGGCTGCACTGATCAGAGATGCGCCCAGTATTATACCCGCACGTTTTCTTGAGCCCTCATTTCGCTAATGTGAAGGGAGTGGGGAATTTATTATTTTGTTGTTAGGACTATTATATGAAATTTGTAGCTCGTTTTTCGATGCAAAATGGTTTCTATTACCTGGGAGCAAACATTTCTGGTCATCAGAAGTTAAAATTAGCAACAAAGCTTGTTGCTATCATTTAGTCTGAATTCAACTAATATTAGCAAAGGAGTGGGGATCGGTATGTCGGGACTCAAGAAAACGTGCGCGTATAACAACACACTACATACGCTGTATGTAAAATTGTGGGTGCTGTAAATGGCGCAATCTCGTCATGTTGCGGTAGCCCATGATGCATTGTCCTTGCATCAATAGGTCATGCCTTGGTTAGGTTATCACGCATAGTGGCGCGCGTTTTGAATGTTTGAATATTTTTTGTTTGCAAGAAATGATGAATGAAAACATTTATTTGAATATATTTATATAGATACATACTTTTACATTTATATTTACATTTTCATTTTTACATAAAAAAACCAACCACAAAACTACAAACAACAACTTATCAGCATCAGATAATAGTTGGCCAATTATGTTCGTGGAATCTTCATTTATTTATTTATTTATTTTACGTCAAAAAAACAGTTAAAAACTGCGTATGACGTGCTATGGGAAAAGTGAATTGTGTGCACATTTTCAAAATTCTGTGATCCCTACACTAAGTCATATACTACTTAAATTTTGAATTTTGAAAGGGAGAAAAAAAAACAAACTCCCATGTAATAAAATCTATTTTCAAGGATAAATAAGCAATACATTTTGGCTCTTATTCTTCCTGCCGCGACAACATGGAAACGATAATTTGAATAATTGTATTTCCACTGAATTCTAGAAGACGTGACAGAAAATGATTGCACATTTATGTTCAGAAGCAAAACAAGGGGCCATCTCAGCATTTGCTCAATGGATCAGGGAAACTGGACGAAAAACCTGATCGAGATGGGGGTCATTGACCCGGAAGCTGTAGTACAATAGTTGTTACAGGTTGTTTATACTCATTTATACAGTCCAAATGGTAAATAATGCATTATGTATCATTGTTAAAATTAATGTTACTTTTCTTGTGATGCTCAGAATAGTCTCTAATTGTATAGAAACAGTTATGCAGCAGAAACGATTTCACTTGGGATTTAAACTTTTCTATTGAAGTTAATCGTTTAATGTCATCTGGCAAAGTGTTGTAAAATAATGTACATGTATTGTATGTGAATTTTTTGTAATGAGCTGTTGATACTGTCACCTGGTGAATATGATTTCTACGTCAAGTGTTATAGTAATAGACTTCGGCATTTTCTGAAAATATATTCCCGCCCTTGAGCAAGTCATTTTTTACAAAAACCACTGATTCGTAAATAAAAAGACACGGTAATGGTAGAATTCCTAGATTAATGAAGAGAGGCTTACATGAATCACGTCACACACAAATTTTGTGTGTGAGTGGATTCGTTGTATACTGAGATATGCCTCTGCGTAGAGATGCCAGCTTAATCAATTGCCTCTGCAAGTTGTTTAATGAACCGTGGTGCGTTGCCGATGGTACATCGGAAGACGAAATGGACATGGTCTCCATGGTTTGCGTACGCGAAGCTGATTGGTTTCGTTTTTCTTGATCTATGTCGCTTGTAGTTTGCAATGGCGACTGTGATGCCTGATCCCCTGGAAGTGAAGATGAAGTAGTGTCTGTTAATTGTATCAGTCTGGTTGTCTTATTCATTCGCGTTTTTGTATGCTTTCTGGATTATTTTTGGTAATTTTCTTCTTTGAGGGAGGTGGCGGTGGAGGACCCATCCATAACCGAAGATGTCTGGTGATGCAGGGGATGGTGTTTCGACGGAAAGTTGTCACTGATGCAAACGGTTTCTGCGTCGTTTTCAATGCTCGATGAATGAGATATTCTATTAAAACCTGGGGATTTTCCCCAATGTAAATGCGCGGGCAACTTTTTTACCATCGGTTCCTGATATGACCAGGAGATTTGGAATTATGTAGGGAAACCGAACCGTGAAATCATGAGCTAGGTAGTGGCTTAAAATCCTGCTCGATTATTGTTCCTAGCAGTGTAGATCAATGCTCATTGTTCTTAGAATTTGAATGTTCTGTTGGAGACGGTGTTGCGGATCTGGAAATTCTTTTGCGCTTAGAATAGTCGAGTTTATGATGTACGATATCTCTAGTGATTCTTCTTCGCTTGGAAATTCAGGGGTGCCAGGAATTGTATCACATGTCGACGAGAGACTAAACGAAATGACCGATTCAGGTTCTGTGACATCGTTTGGAATTCGTCCGGATTGCTCGTCTGGTTGCACCATTCCCAAGCAGTCGGTATGGCTTATCTCGTGAGATCTTCAAGATTTTGAAGGTAGGCTTGACAAAGTTGATGTCCTACACTGACTACCGGTTGCACAACAAAGACAATAGCACTCGATAGTATCGTGCGGGGAGACGTCGCAAGGCATACTTGCTGCTAGATGTAAGTTTCGTACGTTTTATATATGCTGGTGCCACGTGATATGCGGCCTGACTATTGTATGGGTAACATCTATCCTTCCCTTCATGCCGAAGACCTTGATGTGGACTTGGTACGATGGTCATCCATCCTTCATAGAATGTAAGAAGTGTTGAATAAATAGTGTTTAAGTAGTATTTATCGATGAATACGGATGATGTGTGTATGTGACGTTAAGAAGATGAACTGTGTAATATATAGGGCGGCTGTCGTATAGGTCTAACATCACTATAAAAAAAAACTACACTACTAGTCTTCGTCTTCCTTCGCTCACCATTGGTGATTTTCAGTGAAAGGCGAAGGAAGACTTCTCCACGCGACAAGTTACCAAGGTCTGGCAATAAAATTTTTTTTTGGCGAAAAATCGCCGTTCTCCCCCCCCCAGCATTACAATACTTTTTCTATGTATGTAATACGCCAGGATATAAACAAAATTGAGACACTTTTGAGAAAACGTTGAAAATGTTCCAGGGGCTGTGTGTGCCTAGATTTTCGTCAGGACTTCCGTCGTGCCGCCAGAGTGAACATTCGAAGATGCTGCACGGAAGGAGGTCACGGTGCGTCGGAACCATAGACATATAGTACTAGACTGGCAATGAACGATTCTTTTTGAAGCCAACTGATTGCGCCCGCCGCCATATTGGGTCACTACACTATCACTCATGAACATATACTGTTATACGTCAATGAACTTTAAAAAAAATCTATGAACACAAATTTTCGACGTACAGTTACTAATAAAAACTCCAATATTGAACAGGAAATATTTTTGGGAAATAAAACAATTAATATCAACGTTTTAAATGGATTTTATTGCTTTATAGTCAAAAACAGAACTACTGTCCTATCTGTATTGACATTTAAGAGGAGGATAAAAAAATAGCATTTAAATATCCAGAAGCAAGGCAAGGGACCATCTCAGCATTGATCTCATGGATCAAGGGAAACTGGATGAAAACCTGATCGAGATGGAGGTCAGCTGACCCAAAAGTAAATTACATTCTTTACACATACAATAAATTTGATTTAAAAAAAAATTTACACCAAAACTGAAATTTAAATACACAACTAAATTAAAAATATTCACAAATATTTACAGAAAGATGGGGATTATCCCTAATTCTACAATTACTTGTGCTATTTACAATAGCTATGCTTTAGGGGAAAATAATGCAGTGTCAGAGCAAATGACCTTAATCTTTCATCATAGGCATCGTTAAGCACACTAGTACCCGAATTCTTGCTGGCTCTATCTATTAAAGAACAGACATCTGATTGCAAACTATTTTTTAAAATGTCAGCATTACTTTCCAGGAGCAACTTCTCTTGCACTAAAGAGTCAATAATATCTTGATCGGTTTGTATTTTTTTTCCTGGCGCCTCACTTTCTGCTGCAATACTTTTATTTTCTTCTTAGCACTGCACATTTGTTCACTGCATTTGTTAAGTTCCTCAATTAATTTTCTCTTGTGTGGAGATACTTGTGGGCTGTGAGGAGCACTGCCCGATGAAGCCTCATTATCGCTGTTGATGCCACTCAATTACAGACAATTATCTGTTTCGTTTTCTGACGAATTTCTTTGTTTAGGTCGTTTTCGTGCTGTCTTCACATGGTTTTGAAGATGTGAATGATATGCTGGAAAAATGCTCGGGTCAGCTCCTTTTCTCAGTTTTCTGTTCTGGCCGGTTAAGTTGATATCTTCTGGACGAAAATGCTGGGAGCAAACACCAGACGCAGATGTTGGTTGCCAGTTTTCCCTCCTAATGGCATTAACCCATGCTTTTCTGCAATTTTCTCGGCTTCTCAGAACAAAACGAAAAAGTATTAGAGGTTAGGTTTACAAATCACTCCTTAGGAACTTTAATCAACACAAACTTATTCTTTTCTTACTCAATTTTAATTAGTTGTTTAATCATACAATCTTACCATCTAAAATCGTCAACAGTCAGTAAAATTCAGTAACTAGGTAAAGAAAAGGTACCATGCGCGCACCTTTTCTTGACCGATGACCTTGCTTCCCCCTCCCTGGAGCCATAAACAGCTGAAGGCAAAAGATCGCAGCGAGCACTGATGACAACATTCCCAGCATTAAATCTTCGTTGGCACGAAACAGAAGCTAGTTGCTTTCATAGTCGAGAACTTCTGTTCAGCTTTATTACCATTATCTAAAGAAATATCTGAGGCAGGTCCAGGACCTTCAAGGAAGGCACCTAAAACTCCTATGTACTGTCCCTGCTGTTGCCTACCCAGAGCGATGACCTGCCCGCACACATAGCGGGTTTGAGTTTCATCTACCAAAGGTTGGCATTACTGAAAATACTCTAGTGGCTGTCTTTGTAACTAATACCCCCACTCCGCCCGCATTTCGTCAATCTATCGGTCAAAAGTTGCGCGAGTGGTAGTAACTTACCGGTGTATTGAAATTCCAATTTCTTTTCCCTTGTGTCGCGAATTCTAAAAATTGCATCCAAACACGACGTAAGTATTCACCATGGCGGTGGAAGTGATTCAGAAATCACAAAACACAGCGGAAACAATTCGAAATTAAGAAAAAAAGCTCATTAATTTAACTCGTACAGCAAAGGCAGCGAACGAACCTGTAGTGACAAAAGATGGCGACGAGCGCAAGATTTTGGCTTCACTAGCGCCAATGTTAAGAGATAGGACGTTGCCAGTCTAGTACTATATGTCTATGGTCGGAACCAAGAGGACCGGAATAATCGTTTTAGTCCTCTTGATCGGAAAGACGCGTCGCGCTACCAACTCAACTATATATCAAATTTTGCCTGCTGAAAAGCCACACTTACAGCCACAAAATATATTTAATACTTAACTGCGCCAAAATGAATGTTCTATTTTCGCGAAACTATATAAGGATTATCTGCACCATTGAACCCCCTGAATGAGCTGCCATTGGCGTATTTGGCTATACGACTGATGTATTCGTTAAGTTCTTATAATCCTCCTCAATTCAACTTAAAATTTGGCGAAAACGTCTAGCCTACCATTCCCTAAACACACCTGACCTAACAAAACTCGTGTCCCAAGGACACGAAAACCTATTTTTAAGGGCGTAGGACGCATCGTTTCCGAGTTATGCACGATTATAATGTATGTTGCAATCAGTGGCGGCTCGCACTTAGGTTGCACGGTTGCACAATCCCCAGAAAATGAAAAAATCTCATAATGTCTTAGGAATATACATTTTCCTTTTAAAACGTTCATTATTCAAAATATTGCAGGAATATCGATGTATATGAAATCATTTTGGAACCAAAGAGCATCCAACTGGCGCTCTCTCCGGTGTCTGGTGCTTTGCCACGAATTACACCACGCTCTTGGCTGTATGAATGGATTTCCTGCACTTACTCTTCGGCCCTTCGATTTAACACGGCGAACTTACGGCCTCTGAGTTCGGCAACCAGATAGGTGACGCTGTTACGCTGCGACGGAGGGAATCTCAGGGGATTACCCATATTCTGTCTTCGTTTAACTCACAGCAACGTAGTTTTATGATTTTCGCTGTTATTGAAAGTACACTAGTTGTCAATTATTGGCGATATTCAATGCATTGTTTATGATATTTGGAGAATTTGTTATCATTTGATATTAGCTTGATTCAAAACGTACATTTGATGAGTTCTTTGTGTAAAGATGACCGTTATGGATGGAGGTCCCTGTGTGGTTGCAGTTTGCCAGCGGTTTGCGAACGTTCTCGTGAATGCGAATGTGTGTCGAAGATCTTTCATTATTGCCAAATATACCAGGGTAGTGAAGTTTTCGACATAAAATAATTTTATTTGTGTGAAAGGTATCGAAGCAATAGTGCTTGTTGCGAGGTGCTGGAGTCGAACTCGAAGATAGTGGAGCAAGCAAGTGGAAATCAAAGCCAGAACCACATGCGCGGGAGGTGTACGCGGGCCTAACGCGGACCCGACGCAAAAAATTATGTTCTTCACGTGCAAGTTTTCCTGATATTCCACAGTGGAAGGTGTGGCGAGAGGAAAGCTCTGCTACGTCACGGCTTAAACGGGCGTACCAACTATGGGCATGAACTTAACGCATCAAAGCGTGCCACGAGAAGTACTACGATTGTTTTGAAATTATGATGTGGTGTTGGCAGCATTGTAAAATGATACGTGCCGTTCTGAATCGAACCTAAGCATAGTCATATGGTACTAATATGTCTATGAACCTAAGTATCCCAACTGGGGAGCTCGTGTATCAAGTAAACTTGCACGAGCAATAAGTAGTGTCTCAATGTAGACTTTTATTTCACTTAGTTTTAATTAATTTGAATTGCGTACATTTTTACCTATATGCTCGTATTTTGAATTTTGGAAATTACATTTCCGTCATTCGATGGAAGTGCAACCTCCGGTCAGTTGGGGCACCAGCCGCCACTGGTTGCAATAATGTTTTGTGCGTTGGAATCGGCAAAAGGTTTTTTTTCCTGTTAAATTTGCTGGACTCTGGTGTAACTCCCCATCCATGAGTAGCAAACTTACAGGATTTTATGTTGTTGGTTGCTTGTAAATTACCGCGAAACGTCATTTATCCCCCAGTTATGATCACGCATCTACTCTTGAGCTGGACCGATGAGTCGCGACTTACCGCGGCAACAGGGGCATTCATGATTAAAAAATATAGTAAAAATTATTTTAGAGCATGTTATTGTAAATATTAGTAACCACAGCTTGCTACCTCCTTCGACGCTATGAAAGCAATGACCGCGTATTCCAACTTCAAACTTCTACAGCGCACAACAGGTACAGAGATTACGATTAGGCATCATACTTTCACAACTGATGCACTAAGCATTCCTCTTTCGATTGGGATGGTTGGAAGTTCCAAAAATAAACTTTGATCTTTGAGATATTGCCCACGTTTTGTCCATCTGGTCACAACGGAGTCGATCCGTCGCGATGGATGGACTTACAGCAAAACAAAAAACACTTTTCATCTACGTATCAGGTACCCTCAAATCCTGCATATTCGTCAAACACTGGGGGATGGAAGCCATTTTTCTATTGTTCCAGAACTGTCTATAAAACAAATCAGACAGCAAATTTCAATCTTTACTTACCGTTCGGGCGAGTTTTGCGACTGTTGTACAGCGGTTGCCAAGCAACACTGCATAGCGGATTTGTCCTGTACGGTCGAAGGCATTAGCTAATGTTTTTCTTTTTTGAAAACAGTGAGAAGTGATTTAAGTAAAGGAAGATGGTCAGAAGTAAGTTTTTAACGTCGAGATATGTGTATATATTTAGTGGGTAGTAAATAATTCATGTGACCCCCACATTAGTTTCCCACCGGTGACTAATTAAAAACTTCATTTTAAAATATCTGAAAAAATATCCATTGACCTAATATTCTGTTTAATTTTTTTAATATCTCATTTTCAATTTTTTTTTTCTTTTTAATTGAGTTTCATTAGTTTTGTTCTCCATTTACATAGTCAGTAAATGATGAAATTACACATTTCCTGATACTATCGAAATGTAATTGCAAGATCAATCGGTTACTGCTATTTCTTTTAATGAAAAGTGTCTCCTTTGTTTTGGTGCAGAGTGTTTCAATCTGTGGGGGGAAAGAAACTGGAAGTGGGGGGAAAATATAAACAGGATCAAAACACAAATAACAGGAATGTTTGACAGATTGTAAAATTAAGTAAAACTTGGTAATTTTGAACTTTTATTAGTTTCAGAAGAATTGGTGAGAAAAAAATGTGAACATAATGAAGGAGAAATATGTACATTAGAAGAATTATCTTTGCATCAAGAAAATATTGAGAAAATAGAACATCTTCAAAATTGGTGCCGTGATTTGAAAATTTTACTTTTTCACTCCAATTTAATAGAAAAAATAGGTGATTATTAACTATATATAATTAATCTCTAATCACTTCAAGAGGCCTTAAGATTTCGTTTTAAAAATTATTTTTGAAATGAAATTACAGAAAATGTCAATAAAATGAAGAAACTGGAATATTTAAATTTATCTCTGAATAATATAGAGATAATAGAAAATTTGGAAGGCTGTGAATCTCTTGCAAAGTTGGACCTTACTCTGAATTTTGTTGGTGAGCTTACCAGTATTCACTCTTTAGTGAATAACATCCATCTGAAAATTCTGTTAGTACCTTTTGCATTGGCAAATCCAAAAGGAAACCAATCAGGTTAAACTTCTGAGTAAAATTGTGAAAAATTGAAAATAAACCTTTATTTTCTGATAACTGATGAAAATAAATTAATTGAGAGTATGAAATGCATTTTGTTTCTGTTAAGGTGTATTGAATATTATAAAAGAATTGTCTCTTCCACTATTTAATAGATGTAATTGCATCTATAAACATAGGTCCTATTGTAATTTCACTTTGTGATTTGACAAAATTACAATTAGTCATTTTATTTCTTTCTGGTACTGATTCAGAATGCAACTGATATCTTATGTGAAACACTTTTAGCTTTGTTTGCCTGATTGGTTTTCTTTAAACGCCTTCTATAATTTTAGTGTGTCTTTTAGAAGAGCTTAATGGTCAGATGCGGATCCAGAAAGTATTTTGTTTTCAATATATTTTTAAACTGTTATCTTGGGGGGGGGGGAATTACACGAATATTCATATTCTAACCATAATATATATAATAAGAATATTGCTTTGGATGTAACAAGAGCTATATATGGTAATTATTTTGAATAAATTACAAAACAAATGTCGGCTTTAGGGAGAGGGGGTGGGGCAGCATGGTCCGTGTGGCATTCCCTTGGATCCGTCACTGATAACACTTCACTTAAAAGTACAATTCATTACATAATTGCAAACATGCGCAAAAATTATTTTAAAAATAGTTATCAAATCAATTTCATTTCAAAAGTATTCTAATTAGTTCCAAACCAGTTTATCAATGCACTATTAAAACTTTTCAATTTAGATAGCATTTCTGACAAGCTTTTGAATTATTATAAAGAATTGCATGTACATTAAATGAAATAATTTCAATCTGATCTCCATTGCTCAATTAGTAGATTACCTGTTCATACTTTTTCATAAGCTTTCACATCACCTTCTCTAGCATGGATTTAAAAGCAAATGCTGATCTATATCACACTATTTCTTTAAAATATCCAGGTATTTAACAGGCAATCCATGTACTGACTATGTTGGGTATCGTGATTATGTGGTTGCTACTTTGCCCCAGTTACAATCTCTTGATGGAACTGACATTGACCGTTCAGAACGTATAAAGGCTCTGCAAAACCATGAACGTATTAAAAAGAGAATTCTGATTGAACAGGAACAATATAAAGGTATGATTCCTCCAATATCCTATCTCGAATTTCAAATAACATAGTAAGTAAGCTGATGATTGAGAAAAATACTCAATGATGAATGAGCATCTTGTAATTTTACTTTCTGGTGCTAAAAAAAGCATGAATAGTTACAAACTTTCTATTGGAGATTGCTAAAACACAAAACTTACAAAAATATGAACACACAGAAACAAGAAGTAGCAACAGCATAGCGTGCAATATTTCTTCCCTTAATTGTTTGTTGTATTTTTATTATTGATAACAATATTATTTCATTTTTAGTTATTCAAAGTATTACCATCTTTGATAACAGACAGGGAAGTGAATATCAAATATCAGTTTTAAGCTGTTTACTGTATCTGGTATGCGTTCCTTTAGATGACGTACATTGTGTACTTCTCACCTAGTAAATTGTTTTTGTTGAAACCCAGTTTTGTTTTGTGTTCTAGAATTTAATTGAAAGCCTGTACAGTTCACTTTGTCATTGTTTTGGGTCGCTATTTTTGAATGAATTAACTTGTAGCCCTGTAATTTACAGTTAAAAGATATGCTCAAAAAGTTGAAAATGAACTCAAATATAGTCGTGTAAAAAAAGATATTGAAGAGGATGAAGAAAAGCTTTCTCGGTATGCATATGTTCGTACTTAGGTAATACACATGAAATGCAATTTTTACATCTTTTTTATATGTATGCATTGTAATAGTTTTTGGCAGGAACCATCTGATAATAGTCCTGAAACAAGAAAATTTATAGCAGAACAAAGCCAAAGGAAAGATAACAAATGCGATTTCATTACCAAAACACCCAAGCGTGTGTATAATCTTTTTGATAAGGATGGCCATCCAGTTAACGTAAACGAAGCACGTATATCTTTCACATTTACTGAAAGTGAAGATCTTTTATCGTTTGTTTTGGACGTTTCAGTCTATAAGCAAGTATTGTTTTTATTCCCTTCTATACAACGTAATGAATGAAGTGAACTTTTCTCTTTGATTTTGATAGCTTCACAATCGATTTTCATTTTCCTCAAGGCACTTAGACACCACACTTCTGGATGTTGATGTTCAGCCCACTTATGTCAGAGTGACTATAAAAGGGAAAGTACTGCAATTAGTACTTCCAGATGATGTTAAAACCGATAGTTCTACTGCTCAACGTTCACAAACCACAGGCCATCTTGTCATTACAATGCCTAAAGTGGGTTTCTAATGAAAAAATGTTACAGCTTGTTCTTGTAATTGCTCCACCTTCATAATGGTTTTATAATGTTATTTAGGTAAATGGAATTGTAAAACAGAAGATTAAACCACCTCCATCCAGAACCACTATTCTTCCAGCAGAACCAAAACCATATTCCAGGTAAAAATATCCCCAGCAAAGTTTATCCTGCAAATGCTATTATAAGAATATTTCTGAACTTTTAATTTGTTTTCTACAGCAAACGTGAATTGTTGGAAATAGGACCTGCTAAATTAGACATGGATTTTAGCAGAATTGTGAAGAATTATAATGTTTCAAAGCATTTGAAAGAATCAAAATCCAATGTCTCACTAGTTTCAGAAAAAGTTACTGCTGGATTTATTGATGATCCAACTGTTCCACCATTAGAATGATAGGTGATATTTGTATCTTAAAATTCGTAAGTGGGAGATACATTATATATTTTTTTTAAAGAAATTGAATACATTCCTAATGCATTACAAAATAATGGAGTCATTGAAGACACAAGAGACATTTTAATATAATCAACACCTTAATGTCAAGTACAAGTATTTACTTACATAGTCTTTCTCATGTGAAACACCTGCATTTGTGCTTTACATGATCTGTCAAATTGTTAAATACCTTCAAACTGGTATTATGCAAATCATGTACAAAAATGGATATAGATATGTATATCCTATGTAAATTTCCCTTTTCCCAAATGATTAATGGAGCTGACCATACTCTTTTGATTTTTATGTACATGAAGCTTTAGACAAAAGTCGATACAGTAACTTGGGGGTTTTTAGTCTAGATGTCAAATTTAATTTTTATGTTTAATTCGGATATTCTTTAAAAATACATTTTTAGAATAATTTCTTATCTTTTCAATTGTGTATTAGGAAAGACATTCCAATTTGTATCGGAACTATTCTTTTTTATTTGCAAGTGAAATTGATAAAAGCAAGAGAGTATGATCAATTGCATTTGTGATAATTTTGTCTCTTGTTTTGTGACTTGTAATGACCGACTAGCAAAGTTTGGAACAACACACAAAATATAAATTAAACAGTTATCATGGCAAACTGTGCTTAGTAGCTTATTTATCTGCTTTTTAAGACATTTCAAGATTGTCACTAATGGGCAAACACCATCTCTTAGAGTAAATAAAATATGAAAAGGATAATTTCATTTAATCGTACATTAGCAGATTTTCACGATAGGCGAATTTATACAGACAAACAATGCTATATTAATTTTAGATAAATATTTGTTCATAGTTGAACATAAAGGCACATGCATTTTGCTACATACATTGGAAGCAGTGCTTCCAAGTTTCATTCCACTGATCTGTGTATGTGATTTTGTTATGGCACCTTGTATGAAACTCGCATATCAATGTGTAAAAATGGGCAAAATTAATGCACAAAGATTTTTCACTCATTTGTTGATTGATAATTCATCTACATTAGTGAAACACACATTTATGGAGGCTGACAAGATTAAAGAAGTATTTAGATTCAGAAGCATGTAAGTTTTTTATGAAGACCACTTTTCTTCAATTTTGCCATGTGTGATGCGAGTGTATTACACTCTATATTTACACATTTATTTTTCTAAAAAGACATTCATTTTTTGAATGATGAAGAGATGTATGAAATAGTCACATTTTTATATGGTATTCTTAAAATGATAAAATGTCTGAAAGTATTTAGGGCAGTGCAATTGTAGCACACAAACTTCATCTAAATCACCATGTCTATTGATAAAAAATGCTATAGATTAGTAAATGATCAAGAATTCCTTAAATCATACTTAATTTCATTTGCTTGAGAAGAAACAAATCATATGTTTGTTTTTGTTTAAAAAATTTATTTTAGAGAAATGTGACAAGTTCTAATTTTGAAAATAAACACAACACATTACACTTCACATACTGTAATAAAATACCGCGAAGCACTAAATAGTCTTAAGTGTACGTATCTTGCTGAACAAATTCTTACTCAAGCTTTCTTCAAATGAAAGGCAGCAATTAAACATCAGCTCTTATCTAGGCACTGTTCCTTTTCATGAATAACAACAAAAAGAAACACAAAACTACATGTTACTTTCCAAGTTTCTGAATGTTCTGTTGGTATCACTGAATGAGAACTGATGTCATGAAATTATTGGATAATTGCTAATTACAACTTGAATAAAGAATGTCATTACTTATTAATGTGACTAGCCTCTTAAACTGACAAAACCGTTCAATCTTGCATATCTGTTAGGTTATTTAAGCAGTCAAGATATGACTATATTCTAAACGTAGTCAGCCTCGTCATTATATCACATGAAGAAACCACTTAATATAAATGTTTTTCAACATAAATATATTTGAGAATTGTAACTATATAATCAGTGTATATATATGTAACAGAAAATAAGAATAAACACTGGGAGAAAAGAGGCACATCAGATGAAAATTCATTCTGAGAGTACAACCAATTCTTTACATTCCTGATGTAGTGGGACAGAATTCTGAATACATTTGAAAGGCCTACTACATCTTACACTTAATCCTTAAATTCACAATTTCTCTATTGTTCAGTTAAAACATTTCATTTTTGGTTTTGCGCACAAAGATAATCGGTACAGTTTTAGAGAAGTTCCTTTCTCTTTCAGAGTTTCACATTGAACTTTCCTTGATAGGAAGAAACCCATTCTCACTCATTTTGTAATACACACGAGTGATTAGATTCACAAATACACTAACACTTATGTGACTTAATTTACTTGTGCATTTCTTTTGGCTTTTAATTTACAGAGCTTACACCATTCTTTGTTAAACTTACAACACAAGCATATTCTTGAGTAAAGCATTTTGTAAATGAAGTATTCATTCTACAATTGATAAAAAAAATTATATTTCACCACAGTTGACATTAATAGAGGCAAAAAAACAACAAAAACAGTACAGCAGTCATTTAACTTGCACAATTCTCTTGCTTAGAAAAGCCCCTTATTAACAACTCTGACATAAAATTCAATTTTCAACTGAAAATATATTTGTAAATATCTGTGTACAGTAAAACAAATGTTAAATTTTTCTACTTGGAATTCTTGTAGCACTGTTTTTTTTAATAGACCATATTAAGTGAATTGTAATTCTGCCTCTCAGTACCTATGCAGGACTTGAAAAATAGAGACAATTTACTTTATGCATTTAAGATCTTGAAAAAATGTCAACTGGTTTGAGATGAACATTAGAATTGACATGACCACCCACTAAATTGCAGACAATTGTAATGGTAAAACTCTTCCACAACCTTGGACAAGACAAGTGAAATATTCACATTTTGTCACTGAAGTAGCCAGCAGATCAACGTTCAATCTTATTTTCATAAATATTTATCAGAAAAAGTACAGATTTCAAAATTAATCTGTTTCAATTGGACACTAGAATCTTCATACAACATAAGGCAGGGTCTTTTTCTGAATCCATTTTTTTTAAACTACAGTTATCTAAATTGCTTTTACATCAGTAATTGTAATTTCCTTGGCTTCACTATCTGGAGCAGCCATTCTTAGAAGCAGCACTCATTAAAAAATACCTTCTTCTTATAAAAAACAACTATCAAGAATCTTTGACAAAGTGTTAATAAACAGCGTTGTTTTGTATTCACACACAAAAAATAATGTTCACAAAGAATTCTAAAAGTAAAATTATTCTCAAAGATTCTGACTTGCAAACCTGCTTTTGCAGCCTGCCAAGGTTTGCCCTCCCTCTTTGTTCATTCCTCCACAATTCTTTCACCTGCATTCTCTTCTAGCACCAGTAATGGTTATGAACTAATGGAGGGAAGGACTAGGCATCATCACTGCTTATTTGTGAATCACTTTCTTTACACTTGTAACTTGTATCAGTTACATTCTTGAATTCTTAATCATGCACACATGTAAAATTAGGATGCAGTGTGTCTAGGTACTGATACAAAAGGTGTCACCACTTTCAATAAGGAAATCATAGTTATGGGTTTAGGAAAAGTTTGATATTCATAGCTGATAACATAGAAACTCAAAAATAACATACACACTGACATACATTCTAAATATTACATTCATTCTTATAATGCTTTATCAAGTATTCTGCGAAGTCTTGTTCCAGAAAAGGAGAAAAACACTAATTAGTTGAAAAATGTCCCTTTAAGCAAGGAACGGTTTCACCCCTTTTCTCAAATGGCTTCCAATTCCCATTACACTTTAAACTATGGGATTTTATTTCCATACAATACTAAAGACTATATAAAACCCATATGTATACATATATGCCTCACTTTAACATCTAACATAAGCAGCTTTTGTGTAACAAAAAATAGGACCAGGAAATCTGTAGCTTCAGAGTGCATGTACAAATGAAGGACAGTTACAAGGAGATGGTGCAAAACAGTGAATATTTCTTTTAAAAAACTTTCCACTAACATTTTATTAATAGGTGAAAACACTTTGAACTAGAAAAATAAGAACAAATGAAAGCAGTCATAATACAAATTTGCATTTTTTTTTTTTAGAGAATGTCCTTGTCTGAAACTGCCCTTAGAACAGACATGAACCTCCAAAAGTTGTGCTACAGTGCACTAGTCCTTCCCACCAGCACAACACTTGGTTCACTTTCGCTTATCATTTCAAGTTTAACAACACCGATTTGAACCTCGATCTAGTCGTCTGTCCATAACCACTCTATCTGGAGCCTCTGCGGGATCCTTGCCGGCTGTTTTATCCAGGATAGCTTCTGCGAGTTCATTAAAAGCACGTTCTATGTTTATATTAGCTTTGGCTGAGGTTTCCATAAAACGGATGCTATGTTCACGAGCAATCTGCAATAAAAAAGTACATTCAGTAACATAGAAATAGTAACAAGAATGATCAATCGTAATTTACTTGGCCACTAATATTCATAACCAAATTTCAGTTTCAGTATATTGCTTAAAAATCACAACTTACAGCTTCACCCCTCTCCCTGCTAACTACTCGCTTGTCTTCCATATCGTTCTTGTTACCAAGAATCATCTTCTCCACATCTTCATTGGCATGCTATACATAAAACAAGAAATAGCATTATTTTGCAAGTGTTTAACCAGTTTTCATCTTTAGTAAAACATTGTGTAGCCAAATGGTTTCATAAGTAATCACAAATTAACAAGAACATTTGATTTCTGATGAATTAACTACAAGGTGTCACAGAACTGATTCACAGTGACAATTTACATACAGAATCACAAAAGAAATCTAATAAGCTCCTTCACTAAATATTTACCTCATCTATATTTCGAAGCCACTTGACAATATTTTCAAAACTTTTCTCATTGGTTATATCGTACACTAACATAATACCCATGGCACCACGGTAGTAAGAGGTTGTAATTGTGTGAAATCTTTCCTGGCCAGCTGTATCCCTGAAAAAATAAAGAAATCTTAAGCAAATGCAGAAATTAAACTTTGTACATTTGCCAGTAAATATCATACCATATCTGCAATTTAATTTTCTTCCCTCTTAATTCAACAGTTTTAATTTTGAAATCAATTCCTGCAAGAAAAAAGAAAACATTTCACAATCATTGCATAAAAAGTTAAGATGAACATTCCTCATGCTAATAAAACAAAGTGATTAGAGAAGTATGCAAGAGCTAGAACTACCAATAATCACCAATTAAAACTCATTAACACCTACAACACAAGACTGTAAGCAGCAAATATGTCACACAATGTAAAAATTAACGAAAAAATGTGCACAACAAAATCTATTTTATATTTTAGAGTATCTGCAAATTATCCAAGAAATTAGTGACCACAGTTATTACAATTCAACAGGTATTGGACAATGTGGGGTTGTATTGACCACAACCTCGGTTTCTAACTCTAGACGTTTCTACAACAGATGTTTTGAATATCCATGACAAGTTTTGGTTTATTGTATCACGCCCCACCCCGCTTTCAAAGTGAAATACGTCCATTGTTAGAAACGAAATGGGAGTACGAAAACATTTGGATACAATAGGCCCGAACGAAAATTAAGTCTCAAAGGCCGTTTGACCTCTTATGAATACCTCATGATGCAAAAGTCGCTGTGTCACGAGGCTATTTTATTATTCACTTTTTGTAAGATCTCTTGGAAATGCCATAACACAATTTGACTTGAAGACGCTCAAGTGAAGGTAATTAACACTACAATTGCTCACCAATCGTTGATATGAACGTCGTAGTAAACGCATCATCTGAAAACCTGAACAATATGCATGTTTTCCCCACTCCAGAATCACCAATTAAAAGTAACTTGAATAAGAGATCGTAGGTCTTCTTCGCCATTTTCTTTAGTTGGTAATTGCCGAGACGTCACTCGCAAGCGGCCTGTCTGAAGTTCTATACTAATATACCGGAAGGGAGAACGGCATCCATTTCCTCCAGAATGCCACTGCTTCAACAATTCCTGTAAAATTCTTTGTATGCATCTATCTGAGTTGAAGTGATTATAAATATAAGCTTGGGCTCCATTGACTGAAAATTGTGAATCATTAAAAACTTAATTTCGCAATATACTTTACTCCCGATTTCAGATGGGTAGTAGATAAACTAGAGACATGAAGTGGTTGGTCAACCTGTGCCAGTGTGGAGGAAAGCACTTTGCATGATACGGGACGCACTTTGCCCGATTTGTCGTTTTGTTCCCAGAAAATTCTAGCTAGTGACGTTAAACAGTTGCGTGAATTGAAGCAATTGCAATTTGATTGAAAGTTGAGTTTTGTCAAATAGTGCCGCTGATAGAGGAAACCTTTTTGTTGTTATTGTGGTAAGTGTTTTTAAGAGTGTAAATGCTGCCATTCGGTATGGTATTGATCCTTCTTCCTTGTAGTCTTGTGACTTTGAAGGAATGTGTTTGTTGCGCTAACCAGATCGGAGGCCTGACACTTCCATCCAAACATTTCGGGAGGCTTGTCTAACGTGCCAATTAACCTATTTATTTCGGTAAGCTAAGAAATGTGGTTGTCTGTCTTTTACATATGAACGCAAAATGTGACTGCCATCGGATTTCGGGTGGGTGAAGTGTGTTACGTCAAACGGAAAGAACATTGTTATCAACCGAAAGAATTTCACGAATCACTTCATTACAAGCCCTGGGAAACGTTTCGTGATTCTTGCACAATCTGCAGTAATTCGTTCCATTATTTTCGTTGGCAATTGGATGACAACGGAAAAGCCGAAATTAATATCTCACTTAAAGAAAATTGAAGTGTTAGTTATAAAGTATAATGTTTGTTATCATGTAATGCATGATCTGTAACTGAGACATAGCAAATGACTTTGGCAGTGCTGTATGAATTCAAACATTGTAATAGATTTGAAAATTCAATGCATGATTGGCATTGACTCAGTAGGGATATTGAAAATTTGTTCTCTGCAGTTACTCTCCTCGCTTGTAAAACCTTGTTTGCTGTTAAGCCTAACAAAATTTTTCTTTTGTTCATTGTCCATTGCAGCAGCCTTTTGGCAAGATGTCGTGGCAGCCAAATCCACCTCCAGCAGGCTTCTACCCAGGACAGCAAGGTTTCTATGTTTGTCGTGTTAATATTTTTTGTTTATATTTTGCATATGTTCATCCCAAAGTCAATACAAACGTAGTCATTGATGATGATTATTGTTAATTAGATTTTATGGGTTATGTTCAGTGTAAAATGCTAGGAATACCATAACTAAATATTATCTTCTTTGGATTTCGATATTCAGAGTAGTATGATCCAGTGTGAACTTTTTTTTGTCATATATTAAAGTTTTCTTTTATATTTTTAATTAATATTGAGTTTTTCCTGGTATATAGTTCAAAATTTTTTCTATAAACATTCAATGTGACATTACATTTAATGAGATGACATCTTTTTTAATGCATCCCTGTAAAACGATGAATAATATAAGCCCGAGGACTGCAAAGAAACAAATTGTAGATACATGTAATATGAACATTGTCATAAAAACAACTTCCTGAAATTTTTCAATGTTAGTCCTCAAAACTATGTTTATTTGTTATGACAAAATTCTTGTTTGTTACTAGGGCCTGGATAATTAAGTACTAAAAATCGGAAAAATGTGTACATATATATGTATTATAATATACAGAATGTGTACTAAAAAGTTAAAAATATGTAACATTAATTATCATTATATCAAAAACTTTCATCTAACGCATCGTACTCTATTTCATGAACATGAACAAAATTAAACATTATACTCTTCATAATCCTATTCTTTAAAACTATCTCTGTAACAAGAAACCAAGATTTGATTCAAATTTTCAGCAATGAAACTTGTCCTATTTTGTAAGAGCCTTGTACTGACTAAAAGAGCTTTCTACACCGCACAGAGTCAGTCGTGTGTTTTTAAACATACAGTCTTTCTTATTGTAGATCGTGTGGAATTTTCTCATGTGACTATGTTTACAGAAATTCACTTAGCATTGGATTGCTTAATTTCGTTAGGGGAATGTTGGCACAAACCATAACACAACCCAAATGAATTCAAAAATTAGAGTTCTGATGCTTAATACTATGGTGATCATGCGAATCAATCAATAAGAACTGTTTTTAGTTTTGGATATGTATATTTGAAATTTCTGTTTGATGATGTTGTGAACATATGTTGAAACATTTGAAATCGCTGAGCACATGTCACATTTGTTTTACGTAACTGGCAAAAAAGTGTTCAAATTCTTTTGTGAAGTGCTTCAGTCATACACTCATGTGAGAGAGATTTTGTCCTTTGGCATTTTTAAGTAAAATGTAGAATAAGTGGTACTAAAAATATAAACTGAATCCCCAATGTCGCTGTTAAATATTTTGCAGGGATTAAAGAATAAAAACAATGCTGATTCAAATGTAACCAATTGACTTCTAGATCATTTAAATTCCACTTAGAAGGTTTTTATATCATCAAATGAAAACTCGTACTTACCCTTACTAAATTCTCATTCAGCGTTACCACTGCCCCATAAGTTTTAATCCAAAAGCTTCAGTGCTGCGTTTTGATTTTACTTCAGATTTGGGACCTGAAGAGATAATTTACAAACAATGGCGGAGGCTCGCGTGTGACAATCGGGGAAAGAAAAAGGCCAATGGTGACTCCTGTGCTTATGCGTGTAGTTTCTGGTGAAGTATCAAGGTCTAGGGAGACCCCTGGAAGATGCGTAGTGGGTGCGCGATATTGCCTGCTAAATGTATCATTTTCACACACCAAACTAGCGTTCTGTTCTCTGCAATACTTGTGCTGTAAACTAACACACCAGAAGCTATGGATTGTGTCGTTGCCTTGCCCTTTTATTTGCAATACCGTCGATACAATGAAAAGACTCATTTCAACGTGATGCAATAGCTGCATTTTCAAGAGGAGGCTAAAAAATTTTTTACAATGCTGAATTGTTTGTCCAGGTGATTCTTTAACAAAAACATACAAAGAATTGAAGAATTAAATTTAAAAAATTGCAGCAAAATGCATTAATATGTAAATATATGTACTTTTGGGTAAAATATGTTCTAAAAAATCAACGTTTTTTGCACTAACCGATATGAAACGTGAATATATCGTTGATTTTACTTGATAGTTACATTAGAAAAATATATTATTACTTAATTATCCAGGCCCTATTTATTACATACTTTTCTTACTTGCATTTATTACAGACAGTTTCGTGTTTAATTACTCATTTGTATTGTAGGGAAAGTAGCACCTACCAGTCGAGAGGGAGAATGTTGCCCCACCTATACTTGTATTGGTGGGGTGTTGAATAGCATTCTAATTTTCAAAGATTACAAATCTTTCAATAATAAATAAATAGAACCTTAGGCACTTTGCCCAAATACTCTCAAGAACAACATTTTTACTGTCACATTGGCAATGGAGATGCATAGTTAATTGTGTTTGTTTATTTACAATACATCCACAAACATATACATAAAATACATTGCTTTCATTTACAATATGAAATATCTTGTTAAATTAAGTGTCGAAAGGCAACAGTAGAGTTGTTCTTGTTCTCAAGTTCCATTTTTTTTTTTTTTTTTAAATAAAAGGGATTATTGTAACACATCAGGATGAATGTATATGTTGATGAAATTCTGTTGGAAATAGAAACAGTTGAATGAAACAGAAACATGTGAAGATTATTTAAAGCATAGCAAGCAGAATAGTTATTTCTACTTGCTCTAGTTGAAGGGTGAAAAATTTCTCCTAAAGAAAAAATAAAAATTGTGAGAAATTATTAACGAGTTTTTGGAATGCTTGTAAGAAAATTTGTCCCCTTATTTGTCAGAATTCGTGTTTCAATGGCTTAATAGCTGAGATTCTTGACACCATTTTTCTCATCAGAGGAACCTTTCCAAAATAGAAAATTGTGATTTTTCTACGCAAACTGCTTAACTCTTGCTGTACTTTCTGGCCTACAATTTTAAGTTTATTTCCCATTTTACTTTTACCTGCAATCTTATATATGGGGAACGGATTTTCATGTAAATGCATATTTTTAGAGGAATAAGATACCTGCATTCATTAATATTGTTTAGATCTAATATGACATTCTGAACAAATTAGAACCATTTTTAATACTTATTTTGGTATAATTACATATTTTATCTATTACTACATATTTCATTACATTTTAATATATTTATAAGTCGAAAATGAACATTTCACATGTGAGTTTGGCATATATGTTACTTCAAAACTAACTTTGTTACTGAAATACAAAACCACGCAATATGCTTGTATTAACGTCGTAACGTCGCTTCTGGAAAGTAGAACTCTCCTTCAGCCTCTCAGAATTCATGTCAAGATCTAATCTACACTGTATTGTGCTCGAAAAAAGCTTGAAGAGTGGAATTTTCAGCATTTTAACGAATTATTATTTCACATATTTTCCATTTTTTCATACATGTTTTAGAAAAAATAAATACATGTATATGTACATATTTTGCTTTTTGTATTACATTAAATTCCGTTTCCTACTTATATTACAAATAGCTTTGTAATTTACTGTTGTGGGAAAATTTGAGAACCTTATTCCTGTTCATTAGTTGTGAATAGGAAAGCATCATCTAATGGGAATCTGTCTTTTTATCAAAGTACATCCCAAAATAAAGTGTGACCACCTTTTTTCTAAAGAAGAACTGAATTTTCCTGGAATGTTTTTCTGGAAAGACCAATTCTTCTGATGATAAATTGTGTATGTTTATATTTGGTGTCCATTTCCACAATGAGTGAAAGAACATGTCACTGTTGTGAATAAACATTTCACATTGCCACGTGAATATTCCCTAACTGTTTGAAAGTGAGAAAAGGAATTTACAACTACTTTTATCAAAATTTCTTTAAAATTATAGATAGCAGCATAGCTTTCCTGAAATAGAGGTGATTAAATTTAAGTATATTTGTATTAAAGAAAAGGATGTGCCAACAAGTGTGTGCCAAATATTGTGTCACCAAGTGCCAGATTCTTTGCCAAAAATTTTGCAATACCCAATCTAGAAATTCGACATGAGAGACTAGTTGGTTGAAAAAAATAGAGCTATATGATGTTTATGTCATCGGATAGGGTTGGTTGGGCACTAACCCTACCAAAAATTTAAAGAAGAAATTTGGAACCTTTTTTGAGAAAATCATGTTTTTGTCAAAAGGGAGGGGGAGGGAGGGAGAGAGGGACAGAGACACTATTTGCCCTATCACCTGGGTTTCTGCCAGTCCACGGTGCTGTCATTGGTGTGCGATATAATATCTCTTGGTCAAATATTCATGCGCATTTTGGCGCCCAGCAGTTGAGGTTCGCTTAATTCCAATAGATGGCATTCTACAGGAGTTCCTCCCCTACTTCCGTAACTGCAATAAAGTAGTGGTGTTACAGAACGGCACAGTTTTCCTCGTTGAAATGTTTTCTAATATCCTTGGTGTGGACGGGCTTTACGGTCTTGCACCATCCTCTAGCCTGCTGCTATCTATCGCCTTCCAAAGTGCAGTTTTTGAAATTCACTAAATTTTTCGATTTCTTAAATGTAGAACCGAAATATTGCTTTAAAAATATTATTGAAGAGTAAAACCTGCCCTACATGGAAATTTTTGTTGAAACGTATGGAGCAGTTTTCAAGCAAATGGCGTTTAAGCGTTGCTTTAAATACGAAATTCGAAGATCTTTTTCACAGGAATCTATTCAGTTTTGGAAAAACAAACAAAAGAATACACCAAAATGAACTTAACGTCGTATTAAACCGTGCGATTAGTAGGAGTTTAGTACGTATTATGAGTTTGAAGAATTAGTGCTTTGTAAGAGTTTGAAGAATTAGTGCTTTGTAAGAGTTTGAAGAATTAGTGCCTTGTAAGAGTTTGAAGAATTAGTGCCTTGTTAGAGTTTGAAGAATTGGTGGCTTGTATGGGTTTGAAGAATTAGTGGCTTGTAAGAGTTTGGTGAATTAGTGCGTTGTAAGCGTTTGGAGAATTAGTGCCTTGTAAGAGTTTGAAGAATTAGTGCCTTGTAAGAGTTTGAAGAATTAGTGCCTTGTAAGAGTTTGAAGAATTAGTGCCTTGTAAGAGTTTGAAGAATTAGTGCCTTGTAAGAGTTTGAAGAATTAGTGCCTTGTAAGAGTTTGAAGAATTAGTGCCTTGTAAGAGTTTGAAGAATTAGTGCCTTGTAAGAGTTTCAAGAATTGGTGCCTTGTAAGAGTTTCAAGAAAAAAATTGGATCAAGTTTTGAGAAAATGGCATTTTAGCGTTTCTCAAATTGCGGACATTTTCACAGAAAACTTCTGAGTTTTCGAGAAATTGTAGGATTTTATTTAAAGCACAATCAATGTAATAATGTGAACAAATCGCCACTAATGTAAATATAAAAGATGAGAAAAAAGTAAAAAAAAATTACATTTTAGTATTTTTTGAAAGAATATAAGAATAGTGCAAGATGGCGTGTGTCATATTATTGGGTACATTTACCACTATCACTACCAATAGTTTAAAGAAAAAAATTTAAAAAATATTTTTAAAATTGCAAATATTGCACGCAGTGATTCAAAAACTACTAAAATTTTGAGAGCGTAGGCTTCCGCGGCCGGAATTGGAACTTACTTGGCTATCCGGGAGACGCCGCGTCCTGTGCACCTGTGCCCTGGACGCGGCGTCTCCCGGATAGCCAAGTAAGTACCAACATTTTTTAAAAAATGTAAAAGACCATATTGAAAGAACTGATTATGAACAACAAATTTCATTTTTAAGGAAAAATATGTGTCCTCAATTTTGTTGTTTTAGAAAAATGCTGGAAACTTGAAATTTTCGAATATTCAAGTGTTGAATCTGAAAATTGGATCTACGCCAGCTTTGTAGGTGTACGTTATGCAGTCTTCATTGCCTCTTGCACTGTTGGAACAACGTCCCACTCTCTGAAGGCTTTTTTACTCTTCTAATAACATACAAGATGCGGTCGGTAACGGAATGGCACAAGCTGCTAATGAAACTGATCGCTTATCCGAAGGGCACGGCGGATACCGCCAGGCTGTGACAGTCGCGTGCTTCGTGTCGCCTGCGTACAACTTAATGCGCTTAAAAAAAAAAAAATATTTAAGGTCGCCTTATAAACAGCTAGGTCATTGGCGACAACAGTTACAAAAATACAGTATTTACAAATTCACATACTAGATACACATTTTCATGGGATAAACATACACAAATCCTAAATTTAGATGTTATACGTAGGGCAGACAATGTATAGTCATTAGCAAAATACTATTTAGCATATTAAATTTGGTGAGGAGTTCTATAATTTTCTTTTGACCGGGATAAGAATTGAATATACAGTAGAGATTATCATCGATGTTAAGGTTTGTTCTCACAGTCGCCATCACGTGGCAATCAACTATAATATGCTTCGTGGAAACTGGGAGTTCACAATTTGGGCAAAAATCAGGAGTAGCCTTTTTAATTAGGTAGCTGTGACTGAGTTTAAAATGTCCTATACGGAGTCTGGTTATAACCACTTCATGTCTTCTGCTAAGTCTAATGGAAGTGATGGAAGATTCCTCGATATTCTTCCTAACTGCTTGTAATTTGGAAGGCAACATTTTCCAGTTCCGGTCCCAAAGCTTCTTAACTGGAAGTAAGAGGTAGTTTTTAAAGTCAGGGAGTGAGCCGCCAGCTTCAGTATCAATTTCAGGGAGAGAGATTGCTGCCTTCGCAGCTGCATCCGCTTCTTCATTGCCCTGGATGCCTATATGAGAAGGAAGCCAAGCTATTGTAACGCGATATCCTTTAATTAATAATGAAACAAATGAAAAATTATGAATGTGTAGCCAAGCCACGCGATATCCTTTAAGGAAGGAGTGATAAAGCTTTTCTTTGATTTCTTGGACCAGTGAATTTAAGGAATGTCTGTTTCGAATGGAGGATAGAACTGCTAGTGAGTGAGAAAAAATAACAATATCTGGGTTACATGGTCTTAGGATGCTAATATCAATAGCTTTAATGCGCTTTATCCCGCGGAATATCAAGTAACACGAAGATGGAAACAGAAGCAAGCAATCGCGCGTCGCCGCCGCAGGTTGCAGCTCATGCAGTACGCTGCCTTTGTTTCCGCTTTGAAACCGAGTGGCATAATGTCATCAGTAAGGTGCTCATTTCGGGTTAGCTACCTTCACGTCAGGGTAGTTTTCCTCCATTACGACTCGTGGCCGACGATATTTTTTTCAAGCTGCTTAATGTTGGAATTTGTGTCAATGAGGCGATATATTATTTTGCAGGAGAGAATTAATTTTCAGGACGTTGAATTTCCTACGTTCACTATAGCCGAGATTCAGGTTTACTGTAACGAAATCATCTTATGCTTACGTAAGTGAAACGGGATCGGTGACACGTTCGCTATAACCGAGGGATCACTATATCAGAGTTTACTACAACCGGAGTCGACTCTACATATTACTCCGTAAATATGTATGTACACGAGAATGTAAAAAACGTTTTCTCTTCTTGCCCCCACTGCGCTGTGCCGTTTGGGCTAATACTATAGGGTCCGGCAATGGTGAATGTCCCTGGCGGTTTGGCGTGAAATGAAGCTGCTTGCATTAGCGTCGAACTGATAACCTTGACTATCACGTCTCGTTTTCTTTCAGTCAGTATTTTGGCACGTCACGGCTGGCTCTTGTCATAGCATAAATTCCTCTCTGACCTTGTCGGACTGCAACGCGAATACAGTAAATGACACCAAGCTGTTCGCGTGATACGTTGCACAAGGTCGGGATTTTCAGGAAATGAGACCCGGGAGTACAAAAGGAAGGACTGAAAGTCCAACTTACTGTTTCGTTCATTACTACGAAATGTCCTACCCCTCTTGTGAGTGCCACTTGTTTTCAGAAATGCACTTGCCGTAAGAAGTAGAACTGATTGTTACAACAAGAGCACAAGCACGTCGCCACGCGGCTAAAACAAGTCGTTCCAGCGCCTTGGTTATCGCGGAGACATCGTGATAACTAGACCGCGGAACTTCATGTAATTGCATATTTTTACTGATCGCACATATGGAAAAGAAATGAATATAACTTTGCCTATCACCAAAAATATAACATTAGTCCATTTTTATTTTGCATATTTCTGAGATTGTTGGTTTCAACTGCACATTTAAGTGTGTTTATTGCAGATTTTTGTGTAGAAATGGGTCGGAAGTCAGATCTTTGCACACAACGATCGTTTTCTTTCGAGGAAATTCAATCGCTTTATCTGGGAAGTGGAGTCAGAATTTTCCGCGAAGTCAGGAAGTAGTAGATTGAAGAATTTTATCGCAACATCCTTGTCCTGTAAATTCATTTCTCGCTCTCTTACAGAATAACGCAGCTTAAAATTAAAAATCATCCTTGTCTGTTTGTCCGACAGAAGTAAAAAGTTAAAAGAAGCCACAGACAAAAGAAATTCGGGAAATTAGTCTAACTTTAGGTTTTTAAAAGTAAAATAGGGTTTACCTAAATATCAGGGGTCATGTGATAACGAAGAGAGATGGGAGGCGCTAGACAATTTAAAACAAAACGCACAATATAAGAAAATACTACAAAGAAAAAGAACATTACAAAGATTACAAATTATTCTTTGTAATGTTCTTTTTCTTTGTAGTATTTTCTTATTGTATGTTTTGTTTAAAATTGTCTAGCCTGAGGATGGAGAAAAATTGAGTTCCCCGAAACGTCGCTCTGAAGTTTCCAAACAAACTCTGTATATATGTATATAAATTAATAATAGGATGTTTGCAATAAGCTGTCTGTCAAAATCTTGTGGCCTGATACATGAAGATGAATGGAAGAGAACGACAGAAAATTTCTGTCTGTGAGGAAAATTGAAGAGGGCCGTTATTTTTTGGTTGTATGTATCCTGCGTGCGATTTCGAATCTTCTACTCTTGAGTGCTCTTCTTGAGTTCGTACGACGGCGTGTCTGCCGCCCGAGAAGGTGGCAACATCGCTCTACCTCATCCCCAGCTGTCAAGTCGACAAATATTATTCGGATGATAGTGCCGGTGCCTGTACACGAGAGGAGGAAACGCTGAGAATTCCGCTTCTACAATTTAGTTCTCGCGTCGCCCAAAGAGCACGCACAGTTTAAAAACGATAAGACTCCGATAACTATGAACTAAAAAAATACACATTTTCCCTCATAGATTAAAGAAAAAATTGTATTTGGAAATTACATTCAAAAGAAGAAAATGTGTGGGAAGCGTGTTTCCTCCCCGGAAAAACTGCCACTGACCTGTAACATCACAATGAAACTTTTGTATCCTTTTCACAAAGTATTCTGTATGTAGGCTTCGTGTTGCAAAAGCGCCAACTCATTTCATGAGGCTTATTTCAAACTACAGTCGACTCCAGTTATAGTGAATTCGGAAACAGCGAATCCTCCGTTACAGTCAAACTTAAGTCACTGGTCCCGGTTTACTTATATTACAAATAAGCATAAGAAGATACGATTATAGTGAACCTGAACCTCGGCTAAAGTGAATATAGGAAATAAATCCGGAAATTAATTGGATCTTTTGTATTAGACGATTGAAAGGGTCTTCGGAAAGTGGAATGGTGCTCCAACAGTGCAAGAGGTGTAGAAAGATGCCAAGACACATTATGCATTACGATACATAGAAACAAAGGACAGTGCAGAATCAAGTATGGAGAGAGCACGAACTATGAAAAACGGTCGAATGAAAAATGTACAAAGCAAACAATTTAAAATGATTTTACGTTTAAGTAAATATATTGAAATTTTTAGTTCGTGCTGTTTATTAATAGAATCAATTATTGTGGATAAATTCAATTAAATTTTTTACGTCATCGGATATGGTGAACCAAACGTGTTAGTCCCCCTAAGTTCACTATAACCGGAGTCGACTGTACTTCCCTCCTGGGAAAAAATGTCGCCTCGGTGCCACAAATTCCAACACTAGGCATCTTGAATAAAGTATCGTCGACTAAAGGTCTTAATCGAAGTCTCCCCTGAGGTGAAGGTAGCGGACCCGGAATAAGGACCTTAGTGATATCTAGGGAACAGAATTTATAATAAAAATGGCAAAATATGTACATAGGTGCATATTTTTCCCAAACGTGTAAGAAAAAATAGAAAATGTGTAAAATAAAAATTCATTATTGTGTTCAAAATTCTCTCCAAACCTTTTCGGAGCATAGACGTCGCCGATCAGTACTTGACAAGGATTTGGGGTGGCTGAAAGTAGGTTCTACCTCTACAGAAGAAATTGTACACTAGACCACTCTAAAGAAGAACATAAGATTTACCACTAAGACTTTTATTCGAAATATAAAATACGCTCATAGTATACAATGATACGATGAGGTGGTGTTCAAGTGAATAGTTGTATCGTGTAGCCTGTGATGGATCCCACGGGAGAGGGTTGAAGGCAATATAGCCCCACCCCCTCCAAAACGAAAATCGCGGTAAGACGATTTTGTGTAAAAAAAAAATTTTTGTTAGCTTTCGATCGAGTAACGAATGTTCGAAACATTAGCAAGAACGTGGTTGAAATTACCTTTGTTCTTAAGAATCCTTGCATCCTTTACTCCATGTACGTAGTAAGCGGGGGATGGGCTAAGAGGGGGTAGGGTGGAGTGGGTTTAACAATTCATGGCGAAGATACGGTGGTCAGAGAAGCGGAGCAGCATTACATTTGATTTGCAAGAAAGTTGATTCCGTAACATAAATTGCAATCGCGTATTTGAAATGTTCCGTTTCGACGTATAAATATACAATGTAATGAAATATATAGTAATAGGTAAATATGCAAAAATATGTAATTATACTCAAATATTTTAAATAAAATTTGTTCTAATTCATTCAGAATGTCTTGTGAATTCTAAAAAATATTATTCAATGCAGGTATCTTGTTCCTGTAACATGTATAGTGAGTGTAAAAAGTATTCGTTCACTGCAAATAACGAAAATAATTTAGATGAATTTCTAGCTTTATTTCTGTAATAATGAAAAATTGTCTCATAGTAATAAAAACGTATTACTTGATAGATTCAACATAAGAAAATTTACAAATGTCACTCCCACCTACCCTCACATCTAAAATTCTTAAATTCCAGTAAAAATAATCGCACAAAAAGTATTCGTACACTTGTCTCACATAATTGCTGCCGTTGTGTTGGTAGACCGGCGAGTTGAAGCGATTTTCTTCCTGTTCAAGGTCACCAACGTTTTATTGTAGTGAACGGATTTTCTGTTTCCACTGTCCGTTAAACGCCGTGTTCATCAAGATGGGCCGCAAAGGCAGGAAAACCAGAAAAGAAGAGCGAGTTGTAACAATTAGGTTACATAATCAGTGCAAAACATAGAGTGAAAATTCAGAAATTATGAACAGACTTCAATCCACTGTCCAAGGAGTAATCGACAGGTTTGGAGAAAGAAAATCATAAGAAATTCACCAATAAACGGTATCCAAGCAAAAATCAGTCCCCAAAAATTACCGCTGATATTAAAAAATATCTCAGATGAAATGTATGTGTCAGTACTGTTCGCAACTATCTGAGAAGTAAAGAATATCACGGTAGAGTAGCTCGCAGAGAGTACTTCATAAATAAAGCAAATAAGAAAAGATTGTTGTTCGCTAACTCACTTAAATCGTCCCAAATAACTTTGGGAAAATATACTTTTTTAACGATGAGAGTGGATTTATTATCTTCCAATCAGATGGAAGAAGTTCTATTTGGAGGAAGAAGAACACAGAACTTAATAAAGAGAATCTTCGTCCCACAGTGAAGCACGGCGGTGGCAGTGTTTTAGTATGGGGTGTATGAGCACTGCAGGAAGGGGACCCTTGCAGTTTTTAGAGGGAACAATGGATCACAAACAATATATAGATATACTGAAGGCTCATGTAAAGCCTAGTGTTGAAAAACTGGGAATTAGTGATGATTTTATATTTATGCAGGATAATGATCCTGAACATGCCGTCCTAAATACTCGCCTTCCTCCAGACTCCTCCTCAGTCACCAGACATCAACCCTATAGAACATCTTGGAATTATCTGGAAAGAAGGCTTCGAACGAGGCATATTTCTAGTAAGCAGACACTAAAAACAATTCTTCTGGAAGAATGGAATATTTCGGCCACGTGACATCGAATTTGGTCAGCTCTTTGCCACGAAAATTGGAAGCAATAATAAGGTCAAGTAGGTATCCCACTAAATATTAGATTTACCAGAAAAATAAAAACATATTTTATGAAAACTATCATGTGTACGAATGCTTTTTGTGCTTCATTTTTGCAAGATAATTTTGTTATTAACGAATAACTCAGCTTGGACACATTTGTCTATTACTAATTTGTTATTTATATATAAGTATTTGAGCAATCTTACACGGTTATGGATCATTTTATGCAAATATATTTGGGAAATGCAGGCCTTTTTTGTTTCACAATATTCAGTGTACGAATACTTTTTACACTCGCTGTAATGACTTGGAAATCCTTTCGCAACTGATGAACTTACGCTACTCACTTTCACTGCGCGAACTAAGGCCGTGCACTGCGTGGGTTACAACTGGCGGCGGCGACGCACAATTGCTTGCTTCAGTTTCATGCTTGTTGTTACTTTGTATTCCGCGGGACAAAGCGCGTACAGGGCGACAGGAAGCTTGCAACTGCTACAGGCTGGCGATAACCGCCGTGCCACGCGGGAAAGCGATCAGTCTCGTTAGTGGCACGCGCCATCCCGCTACCGAACGCATCTCTTATGTTATTAGCAGACGGCGAATATTTAGGTAAAAACCTATTTTTTCCCCTTGTACTTATATGTAGATATACACGTTTTAGGTTTATTTGAACTAAAACCTGTCAATTTTATAGCGTCTAAAAGAGCCGGTTTCAGCATTAATGCCTATTTTACTTTTAAGAACTTAAAATTAGAATTATTTACCTAATTGCTTTTGTCTGCGTCATCTTTCAACTTTTTTTTCTTGCGTCAGCACAACAGACAAGGATGTTATTAATTTTAAATTGCTTTAAACTGTAAGATAGCGAGAAATTAACATATAGGACAACGATCTTGCGATAAAAGTCTCCATGCCACTACGTCCTGATGTCGTGGAAAAGCCAGCCTGGCTTTTAAGATAGAACTATTGAATTTCCGCGAAAGAAAAGTGATCTTTATATATATATATATATATATATATATATATATATATATTTGTGTGTGTGTGTTTACGACGGTAGGTGGAAATCTTCAAAAGACACCATGTGGCCCGTACCACATGATAGTGTGAGATATTTTACCCACTAAAACCAACCTCCCTTCTCCTCCATCATCCCCGCGGAACCGCCGTTAGGCATTACACCACGGGAGTGGATTAGAGTGACTTAAGCCGGGTTTAGACGATACAATAAAACGTAACGATTTGTCTGCAACGACAAGATACGTTTTGTCGAAAATCGGGAGTGCCGTTCACACGTTACGTCTTTTCACTCCAACCCGGCTTCTCCAACATCAGTAGTCTAGCTTTGTGTTTTGTAGCGTTGTCTTTTGTGTGTTGTATCACACAATACACACACACACACAAGGTACTTGTATAATAAGCTTAATATAATAAAATAAAAAAGGCGCCAAAAACGAACAAAAAAAAGTTTCAGGCATATCTGGGTTAATGAAAAAAATTAAAAAGTAGACCGAACTGCTCGTAATAGACCGTACAACAACAAAAGTGAGGTTAGATTGCAACGATAAAATGGAGTCACCGTTTACACCCACGGACTTGTCGCTACGATCTACAGAAATTTATTGAAATTCGCACCAACCTTCAACCAGGCTCCAATTCCGACAAAACGTAACCACCTCTGGTTTACACGTTCCGTCTTGCATGCAACGTTTTGTCGATGCAGGCAAATCGTTACGTTTTATTGTATCGTGTAAACCCGGCTTTAGTCACAAGCCACTTCTCTTCGTCAAATCGTAGGAAGGACTCCCTTCTTTCCCTTTCTATTCTCCTGAGCTCAGCTATTATGGTCTGCGCATATGCGCTCACCGCATCCCAGTTAGTTCTGAGGCGAGCATTCACCCAACCATTGCTTCGGGTGTCAGCGAGTCGATCCCGAGTATACTCATAACGTGCCGTCGCTGCAGATGGTATCGCGGACACTGGAAGAACACATGCTCGGCGTCTTCGACTGCAGGTTCACATAGTGGACAGAATGGAGTATCCTCCAGCTTGAACTTGTGGAGATATGCCAGAAAGCATCCATGTCCAGACAACAGCTGAGTCAAGAAGAAATTTACTTCGCCGTGTTTACGGTTGATCCACGGTGCAATGGAGGGAATCGTGCGGTACGTCCATCTTCCTTTTATGGACTTGTCCCATCGATCCTGGTCATGCTCTTGGTCATGTGGCTGAAAAAGTGTACATTAAATTGCTGAGTGTTCTTCAGCGAAATCCAGGATAATCTACAATATGAAAAATTAGCGATTTAATTTCTGGAAATGCCGCAACATTTGAAGACAATGAACTAAAGCTGCCCTGCAGTGACATCGCCGCCTCCAAATACGCTCCCGTGACGCCATGTGATATGGAGAGGAGCTTTC
The DNA here is from genome assembly GCA_964035755.1 of Teleogryllus oceanicus. Taxonomy (NCBI): domain Eukaryota; kingdom Metazoa; phylum Arthropoda; class Insecta; order Orthoptera; family Gryllidae; genus Teleogryllus; species Teleogryllus oceanicus. The sequence goes on from CAXIVR010000007.1 coordinate 100,544,023, forward strand.
CCAGATACAAAACTATTCTCAGCGACAACCGTAGGTCTTTTAAGATGGAAAACCTGAAAATACACCTTGTGATCCAATGCAACTCTGGAAACTGAAGACTGATAGGAAATAAGAAAACATTAAACGAGAAGTATGCAGCAAGGCAAGGTATTGCAGGAAAGTAAGGGTTTTATTTCACTGAACCTGATTTGTTTTACAGACACAAGCTTTTTTTATGCTAGTTAGTTCCAAAGACTGCAAACCGTATGTACCACACTCACAATCTGTTCTTGAGTGAATTTTGTATACATGTTATACCTAAAAATTCAACAGGAATTTTTAAAAAATAAACTTGTATAACGTCATATTTTATTTTTAAGGTCATATTTATATAGGTTTCAGATTATAAATGCTTGCATATTTCGCTGATTTTAGGTCATTAAAATCCGGGCCCTACATATCATAAAATGCCGCGATTGGATGATCCCCAATCTCGTGAAACGGCACTCGTTGACAGTCCAAACAGTTCGCATCACACGTTAAGCCGTTCGGAGCCATAAAAAGACACTCCCATGGAGTTCTATAGAGTTTATCGAGTGCTGCTTCGTCGGCATTTCTTAACAAAAAATCAACGGCGTCATACGCCTTCGACGTATACGCGTAAGCAAGGGCCGTTTTGTGGAAATAATCTTTCCTATTTATATTCTGTCCGCGCAGGAGACAAAACTCAATCCCTTCCATGTCGTTATATCCGGCCGCATAAAGAATTAAACTGCGACCGTATATATATATCGACAGGGAAATATTCCGCTGAATCAAAATGCAAGTACAAACGAAAGTTAAACGCGTCCATGTTCGTTCGTATACGTCAAGCGCGAAAATTGAACTGCGCGATTTTCGAAGACGGGTTGCTCATTAGTTGACGGAAGGCCTCTAACCGCAACCGCAACCGCAGATCGCCATGCGCAGAACGCCGGGCGCGTGCAATCTTAATGACATTTTGGCTAATGTATAGACGAGGGAATGTCAGCACATGAACCTCAACATCTTTAAGGGGTGAAATTACTAATAAGTTGATGACTGCAGCAAAGAGGAAACCAGGAAAAGGGCCTTCTGTCTCAACTCCACCTCCAAAGAAAGAAACGGTTCCAGCACCAGACACACGTTATGACAGCATAGGTCTTTCCTTCTGTGCCTTTCAGTGTCGGGAAGACTAGTTAAGTTACTCTGAATCTGCTTATAAGAATGAGTGGGTGATTGGCCCTACGCCACACTGCCCGGCAAGGAATATCTCTTCTCCGCCTCTGGGCCTGCGTGTTTTGGTTCAAGGTTGTCTCCCCTAGCCTTTGAGGATTCCTCTCCTCCGTGAGACAGCAGGTTGGTTTTCTGTCAGGGTTTCTATCCCTTAGCCTTTGGGGATCCCTCTCCTCCGTGAGACAGCAGGTTGGTTTTCTGTCAGGGTTTCTATCCCTTAGCCTTTGGATATCCCTCTCCTCCCTGAGGCAGCAGGTTGGTTTTCTGTCAGGGTTTCTATCCCTTAGCCTTTGGAGATCCCTCTCTCTGCAGGTTTGAGTTGGATTTACTCCGGCAGCATATCCGAATGATCCTGTTTTCAGGCGCCGGAAACTCGTCCTCGCCCTCTATGGTCTCAGCGGTCACGCTGCCTGATTGCTGTAGTTTCGGTGTTTCATGTGTGAGAAGCGGCATGAGCTCGGTAACCAAATAGACCGTTAGAAATAAAATAAAGAAATGCAACATGAAATGAGAAATAATAATAAATAGGAAATGAAAGAATAAATAAAAATAAAAAATGGAACATTTAAATAGGAATCTTTTGTTATTATTATTATTATTATTATTATTATTATTATTATTATTATTATTATTATACATTGTTTTTCTCGGTATTCACCGGATTTTTATTTGACTTTGTGTTGGGTTAATAACCAAGACACAGGTCAATTCATGTTTCGTCGCAATTTAGGAATTTTCGAACAATCCTGCATGTGTTTAAGATGATCGATTTTTGCATAATTTTATAGGTATATTTTGGTATTTGAATAAGTTCCAGATTTTTATGGATGTTATTTGGTATAACTCCTGTGCACGGAAATGACCAGAGGAACAATATGAACTTTTTGGAGATGCCATAGTGCCTTGACTTCAGTTGCTAGTTCTGTATACTTTGTTCTTTTTTCTGCATGTGCTGTTTGGAGATTAGCTGTTTGTGGAACAGTTATGTCAATCAGGAAGCCAATCTTTTGCCGTTTGTCTACAAAAGTTATGTCTGGTCTGTTATGGTGAATAGTTTTATCTGTAATAATTTCTCTGTCATAGTACAACTTAAAGTTTGAATTTTCAAGTACAGTTACGGGAACATATTTGTAATATGGGCAGGTCATTTCTTGTAGGTTGGATTTCGCTGCCAGTTTCTGGTGAATGATTTTGCCTTGTAACTGTATGGCCATTAATTTGCATCCTGATGTGATGTGCTGTATGCTCTCAACTGTTGTATGGCATTTTCTACATTTGTCATCTATTGTTTGAGGATATGCTTCCTGTAACTTTTAGTGTTGATCACTTGATCCTGCATGGCGACCATGAACCCCTCTGTTTCGCCAAACAGATTACCGTATTTTCCAAGTGTTTGAGGCTTTGAGTCTACATGAGGTTGCTTGAGATCATTTGCATGGCGTCCATGGAGTTCCTTTCTTGACCACGTGTCTATTTTGCAGTTATTGTCTGTAACCCGCAGAGAAATGTCCAGCTGTTTGTTGTTAAGGTTAAGAGCGGTTAATTTAGTATCTACTTCAACTATTGCAGCGTTTAGTTCTGAGGTTGCCTGTTTTTCATAATAAAGTTCCTTAATGAATGGATTTGTTTGTAGCACAAGTTCTTTAGATCTATTAGGCCTCTTCCTCCCTCACTTCGTGGGAGTGTCTCTCGTTCTATTGCGCTATTTGGATGGTGATGTCTGAATTTTGTCAAAATTGTGCGGGTAAGTCTCTGGATGTCTTAGAGGTCTGTGTCGCTCCATGGTATAATTCCAAATGAGTACGTGTATACTGGTACTGCAAATGTGTTGATTGCTTTTATCATGTTATTACCTGTTAATTTGGTTTTCAGGAGTGCAGTGACTCTTGATTTGTACAGTTTTGTTAGAGATTGTTTGATTGCCTTGTTGTCTGTGATTGCTGCTTGATCGAATCCTAAATACTTATATATTTCTTCATCGCCCATTGCCTGAATTGTCGTTTGATCACTGAGTGTACTGTCTATTTTCTGTAACTTTCCAGTTTTGTCTACGTGAAGGGTCTTACATTTGTCAATACCAAAACTCATATGAATGTCTTCAGAAAAAGTTCGTGTTATTTCAAGGAGATGTTGAAGCTGTCTTTCTGTTGAGCTGTAAAGTTTAATGTCATCCATATACATCAAATGTGATATGGTGTGGATAGTCATCTTATTTTTACGAATTTGGAAGCCATAGTGAGTACTGTTAAGTTGTGTTGATAGGGGATTTAGAGCCAGACAGAACAACAATGGGCTTAAAGAATCTCATTGGAAGATTCCCCGCATAATTCTGATCTCTTTTGTTGAGATTGTTAACTCTTGCTGCCTTAAGGACAATGTTGTTCTCCAATGAGTCATGATATCTTCCAGGAAGTTGATGATGGTTTCGTTAATTTTGTATATGCGGAGAACTTCAATAAGCCAACTGTGAGGAACGCTATCAAATGCTTTCTTGTAGTCAATGTATGCCAGGTGCAAGTTTCTATGGTTTTTATGTGCTTGTTGGAGAATGACCATATCTGTAATCGACTGCAACCTTTCTGTTGTTCTGCCATTATTTCTCTGTCCTCAATATAATCTTGGATTTTACTTGTAATGCATGAAGTCAAAATTTTGTACATTGTGGGAAGGCAAGAGATTGGGCGGTATTGAGATGGGTTCTGTGTGTCTCTACTTTTGGGTTTCATGTATGTAATGCCTTGGTTAGAAATAAAGGCATGTCTTCTGGGCTGTTAATGACTTGTGTGAAGCACTGAGCCAACTTATGGTGAAGCGTTGTAAACTGCTTGTACCAGAAATTGTGAATATGTTCTGGACCCGGAGCTTTCCAGTTGTGGGTTTTTGCAATTGCAGTGCTGACGTCCTTTACTATGATCTCTTGATATAACATTGGATCTATATTTTGAACATTATTAATTTCGTCCTTAATCCAGTGTGCCTCACTATTGTGATGACTAGTTTCTGACCAAATGTTTGACCAGAACTGTTCTAAATTTTGTTGATCTGGTGCACCGTTGTTCTCTTGTTGGAAATTGCAATTTTGTGTTATAGAACACTTTTTCATTCTGATGAAACACTGAATTTTGTTGTTTACGTTTTGTTGCTTCTTTGTATCGTCTCAGTCTTTGTGATTTAGCTGCAAGTTTCTGTTTCAATTCATCTAAATGTTCAGCTATTAAATTTGAATCAATGGTGTTATGTTCCTGGTTCTTGTGTTTTCTTGATTCACGTTTTCTGATCTTTGTAAGTGTTTTCTTATTTTTTGGAATTTTTTTTTTGGTTGGTTAAATTGCTTCTCGACCTATTTCCGTCTGAGATACTGAATTTGATTTTCGAGTCTTTGCTGCCATGGTGGTTTCGTATTTTTCTTGATTGACTTCCCTTTTCACTTTCTGACTGATCCTTTAATTTAAAACCAGATTTTACAGCTACGGTAGCAGCTGCACAACTATAGCATGCATATCTGTTAATGTATCTTCTTCTTTGATCTGACAGGGCAAAACATGCTCATTTATATATTGAATAATTTGAACGAGCTTGTTGTTTCTATTGCTGTTGAGTTTAGGGATTCTGGGGCGAAGTGTTGGATCTAATCCTGAGTACTTGAGAAAAGTTCCTGGTATATGTCAATTACGTCTGATATGTTGTCTTCCTTGGCACCTGGTGTTGATGGATCCTGATTTGCTTCATCTAATTGGGTTGAATTTGGAGCTTCGTGTGATTCTGTGACAGTTTGTGTCAAGGGACATTCATTACTGGAGGAAGAGATTTCTGCTGCTACTTCCTGTTTAATTTGTTCCAACCTTACTTTTGGGATTAGATTGTTTTTAAGTATAGCTCTTTTCTGATCTACGAGCCTCTGATCTGTGACGCCAATATGAGGAAACCTTTCTCTGAATTCAGCATGCAGAGATTGTCTGTATCCAATCATTTCTGTTTCTAAACGTGTGGCTCGGTAGTAGACGCGCATAATATACTCATTTAAGTTATTTGTCCACTTCATACGTTGCCTCACTTTCCCCGCCTTGGTGGTTGCGAGCAGCTGCTCGGGCAAAACACTGTCGGCAGGTGAAGCCACAGATTGTTGGTTGCTTCTTTGGGATTTGGCTGTAGTTTGTTCGGGTGACCCGGTAGGCGCCCGCCTGTTCAGCATCCTACCACCGGTGGCTCGCATGCTGTCACGCCCGGCACCGGCTCCAGACGTGCCCCGGCGCTCCCCGGGCAGCGGCTCTTTTTCCGAGGCCTTATGACTTCTTAGACGTCTCTCCATATGAGTATGGGTAATTGCCATTGCCCCAAGCACCTTTATAATAGGTGACAATTGCTTGTCTTCCACGTGGCACAGTTGTCCATGCTAACACGTAGGGTTGGACTTAAGAAGACTTGCAGGAAGAGGGGGGAAAGAGGTGGGATATCATGGGGAGTTCGTATTTCACCTGAGGAAGGGAAAAGACGAGGGACAATTTAGGACAGGGGCAAGAGGGATAATGAGAGATGGATAAATTTCACAGGAAGGGACAGCGGACAGCTGCTCCGGTTAGTCGCCTCTTACGACAGGGAGAGATCCCGTAGTGCTATTCTACTAAAATCCCCGGTCACCACACAGGGTTTATTATTATTATTATTATTATTATTATTATTATTATTATTATTATTATTTTACCATTTTGGATAAAGTACCATATTGACGAGCTGCTGCTGAAATGAAAGAGTAAAAAATGACTTTCTGGTACCACTTAATTATTAGAAACGTTTCTGAATTAAATTAAAACAATACTTTATTCAACAAATTCGTGCAAGTTAATTCTACGGCAAGCCCTAATTCCGTTGCAGATTGCAAACGTTATTACGTTTATTTATGGAGGTCAATAATAAAAATATTACTACCATTTTTTTCGAATTCCTCTTTACTTTTCGCGGATACTCGTTTTCCAATATTTTATAAACTAACTTATCGTCGATAAAAGAAGTGAAGTTTGCAAAAACATCTGAAAATGTAATGTTTTCTTGTTTTCCCGAGGAAAAAAGATGCTCATATACATATAAACTTCTCAAACCTGAAGAAAGCCTTTACAATTTCACAATGTGTGAAGCATGTTCCCCTTGTCCTTATTCTTTTCAATTTTTTCTCAATCTTCTTAGATTTCTTCTGTGTTAGGGCGCCATTCCAGGGCAAGTGAAAGCTTTCATTGCTCTCTTTATTTGCTCCGAAGCCACGGCACACTGTAAACGCGCAGAACGCATTCCGTAGACCGGGGCTCCGATACGTGGAATCGCCTGCCTGCCGCCTGCCCGCCTGGAGTTTGAGCGATAAACGGTGGTGAGAGATTCGGTTGCGTCTCCAGTATTCATTCGACGCGGTCTGGGCACCCCGATAACAGGCCAAGTCTCGGTATCGTTCGTTCTCGATAATGGCAGTGTGGGAACTGGGATTATCGGAACCAGCAGTATCGGCGCGCCCTGTCTCGCCGCCGACAACGAACGGAACTCAGGACTTTTTGCCCGGCCCTAAAACACTGTAGCTGATGGAATGCACTGGTATCGAACAACACTTTTTGTTAATTTGGGGAGAGTCGTTTTGTTTTTCCAGTAAGATAGTACATTTGCATCAGGAGGAAGAAAGTCCGCACATTTAATTCATCTTCTTGTGCTGTGGTTTCGTATACACAGATGATATTTCGTGGTCACTCTTCAGAATATTCCTATAAAGAGACCACATGTCGATGCATTTTCGGGGGATCAGTAGTTAAGGATGCCTATACAATTAATTAAATGAATTAAAATTTTGAACAATAAATGCTTATCAAATTTGAAATTTCTAATGTAGGTAATGAAAATGAGTTATTCGGAATCATATACAGTGATATAATTTTTTTAACTACTGAAATATCGCAGAATCGAAATCGTGATTGAAGGGTTGTTATTTTCTTGTGGGCATGGTGTATCTAGGTTCAAGATGTTTCATTAATACCTTGAATCTATTGTCCTCATTAATTGTGATCGATTGATTATCTTTGCGTACTATGTAAGCAGATTTTCTTGTTATTGCTTTTGAACGGTTGCCTCCTGATTTAAATTTGCTCTTTGTGGCCCAAAAATCGATGAGTGTTGGTTGATTTTGTGTTGGAACTTGATTATCTTGACAGGACCGGCCATGGGTCGCACCACTTCACTTGCACGATCTGCGACGATGCCAACGTTCGGTGCAACGTGAGTTGACTGGGCTCTTGTGTTCGGTGGAGCTGAATACTACCCGGTGTATTGATGCAACTTTTTTAAATTTCTAGTATTGTGTGATTTTTCACCAGGCTAAAATGTTTTTTTTTTTTACATATTCTACAATTAGCACAATTGTCATCTTTCGAGTCCTCTTCAAAATAATTCCACACTTCACTCTTTTTTATTTTGGAATCCACTAATCTATTATAGTAGTCTTTCGGTCACTTAAAAATGCAGAACAGAGCTCCGTGAGATGCGTCGGCGGGGGGGCTGTGGAGGGGAGTATCCCGGGAAGAAACGCTGTCATCGAGCATTGCTTATCGTGCCTGTCGTCACTAGTTTGCTGGGCGCTCACAAGGAATAATTTCCCAAAGCTGGATTGTTCGCGAATAGCGTGCTATCTCAAGAGATGGTGCCAGGCGCGAGCGGGATAAAGAGCGAGGCACGGCGCTCGGACGTTGCAGCTTTGGGTAATTTTAACGACTTAGAGAATCCGAATGGACGGATACTTCGTTATTGCTAACAGAAGAAAAATAGGACAAAGAGGAATGTAAAGAAGACAAAATCAGAAAAATCCGTAAAATCAGAAGAGATGGCATGAATGGAAAAAGTATCGAAAAGGTATCGAGTCATTTTCCGAAAGTGTCGATCGCTATCGATACCACCCGAGTATTGAGGTATCGAAAGTATCGAGGACGCATCCCTAGTTAAATAGTTTCTCGAAAGTTTTCTGTTAAAATGAGCACAAACTTACGCATTTTCAGGAACGCTCAAACGGGATTTTCTCAAAAATGACTCCAAATTTTTTCTTCAGTATTTTCCTACGGAGAGTGCTAATTGCACTGTTTGATGTGACGTAAAGTTCATTTTGGTGTATTCTTTTGTTTTTTCAAAAATTACATGAATGTAATTTTTTAAAATATCTCTCACGCCGTTAATGTGCACATTTCCATCGCTTTGTATACATTATTAAATTTGTGAATGGAAGTTCTGCAAATTAATTCAAATGAAGTTTTTCCAAAACTCAATAGATTCCTGCGAAATATAGCTTCAAATTTCGCATGTACAGTAAGGTTTTCGCCGTTTTCTTAAAGACGGCTCCAAATTTTTCAATGAAAATTGCTATTGAGGGCCAGGTTTAAGTTTTCTTAAATATTCTTAATTAAATATTTTGGTTCTATTTCGAAACCGGAAAGTTGAGAAAAGTTCAAAAAAGCATACTTTGGGGGGTGATAGATGGTAGCTGGCAACAAGAAAGGGCAAGACTGCCCAGTAGCAGTTTACACCAAGGGAATTAGAAAACGTTACTACGAGAAAGTCTGTGCCTTTCTGTAGCAACTCTAGTTGTGTATGTGTGGAGTGCCCCGTTTCAAATTTTCATTTCATCGAGTATATTAAAAAAAAATTTTTAAAGTGAAATATTTGATTTTGGAAAAAATGACATACAGATGAATAAAATACGCATTTCTAAGTATTAAATGAAACAAACCAGAATGTCGATTTAACCGTGATTGCTAAGACATTGTATACTCCTGGCCAGGATGTACTGACTTGCGTCGATTCGAATCTGCAACTACAACCGTGCGTAGCTGCTGTATTATCCCTGTGGTTAAGACGGAAGCAGAGAGTATACTATGTCGGAGGGAGAGGCCGATGTAAAGCAAATGGTGGTTGGTCCGCACCGAAATTGACGGAACATATGGTCTAAGATCTAACGGTTTTGCTTCTTCTAATAGAAAAAAAAAGCTCATATAACTGTGCCCGCACGAATGCGCCAACAATGAGAGAGCGCTATGCGCACAAAATTCATTTGGCAAAATTAATTAAATTAATGGGTTATAGTAACAATAGAATTTATGTAATGATAATCAGATTAGACACTGAAATAAATTTTACTGGGAATAAATACAGAACAATATTTCAAATTTGTTGTATCCAATTGTACTCCGAATTTCTCAAAACAGTGAAAAAGAGATTCAGGTTTGTTACCAGTAAATTTCTTTTTATACAATAGCATGCAAATTAATCTTGACTAGGAACTGAAAAGTGCTCATGTAAGACATTTGTAATATTTGACTCTTCTTTCAATGTTTCTTTTGCATAAATTTAATGCTAATTGTTCAACCAATTATTGATACCTGATTTCTAAAACTACCAACAATTTTCATGTTCGTAAGGATGTACACATACTAACTGAACTGATTGTGATTTCTTGCTTGGCTTCAGTAATTTCATGGTTACTTATTATTTGTCTGCATTGAATTGTAATTTTTCCTTTTGAATTTCCTTTCAGATTGGAAGGTGAAAAGTAAACTGATAAATCAGGGATTTTCAAACGTTTTAAAGATTGTAATTCTTGTCCACAATTAAAACTTAATGTACCATACATACCTATGTTGTCACCCTGGTGTATTACATTTTGATATAACCTGACATAAATGATATGAATTGTGCCTTTCAATGACTTGTGAAATGTTAGCGAAGGTTAATTTTTTTTTTTATTGAAATAGATCTTTGTTTCTGACTAGTTTGTTACTGTAGCAGTAATTATGGTATTCCTTAAACTTTCTTCTTTGCTTTGTCATATGCAATGAAGCTTCACATGTCATTATTATTTGGATAATGTGTTGGTATGTGTAATGTGTAAGTAGCAAGTTTGTAGGATGTAGCAATTTTTTCTTGATCACAAATTCTTTTTCTTCTTTTTTCTTTTCCCTTTTTTTCTTTTCCCTTTTTTCTTTTTCTTTTCCCTTTTTTTTCTTTCCCTTTTTTCTTTTTCTTTTCCCTTTTTTTCTTTTTCCTTTTTTCTTTTCCCTTTTTTCTTTTCCTTTTTTTCTTTTCCCTTTTTTTGCTTTTTTCTTTTTCTTCCTTTCTTTTTTTCTTCTTTTTTCCTTCCTTTTTCCTTCCTTTCTCTTCTTTTTCTTCTTTTCTTCTTTTCCTTTTATTTTTTCTCTCCTTGATTAGTATTAGCTCTGGCATGGAGTTTTTGTGTTCACATGTTTCGTGTTTCTTAATGTGGTTTCCATATAAACTGCTTTGCTAATTTCCGTTTAATCTGCTTCTTAAATTTCCATTTAAACTGCTTCTCTAATTTCTTTACACATTCTTATAGTTCATAATACTGATAATGTTCATGGTTTTGTGCTTGAACTATTTGAGTAATGATAAAAAAGAAGTGGTGAAAAGGTTTTTACCTGTTCACCTATTCATTAATAATTTCTAGTAAGGATTTCATGTCGTAAAACCTCTGTTGCAAATCACAGTGTGACATATTTTTTGTTCAATGGATTTAAAATTATTTGATATACAATCAGGTCAATTTGTCATACAGTTCTCAACATTGTGGTCATACTCTCTTTTATTGTCAGGGATGTTTGCATCTCCTGTTAGAAAGTTAAAGATTCAAACTTTTTCTTCTTTTTTTTTAATTGATTGAAAAGTAGTAGGATATTGTTCCGGGTGTGCACTGAATCACATTACTTTCTTTTATATTTGATCCTGGATTTTAATTTTTTTTTTCCGGTTCCTTTTATATAAAGGCTACCTCCCAACCGGGTGGTTATCCTCCCCCAGCCGGAGCCTCAGCACCACCACAACAAGGATATCCATATCCAAACTACCCATCTCCTCCTCCACCCTACGAAGGCTCCAATCCAGCTTTTGCTCCTCCAGCACCAGGGTTTGCCTCTCCTCAGTCCGGCATGTATGGAACAGCTTATGGTGATGAACCACTCACCCAGAACAGCGGAGAAACTGGCCCATTTGAGTTCTCGGAGAAAACCATTCGTCATGGATTCATCCGGTAATTATTTGATATTGCCTAGTAAAATTTTGCGTTGTTACACCATCTTCAGTACTTATTTACAATTTATAATTTATTTGGGACTTCTGATCAAGGGTGTGGTATGTGGTACTGTAAACTGTGATCAAGTAAAATGTTTGTTATTTTAAGAATGGGGTCTGTGGTAGTGAACTTCCTTTATTACCCGACATTGACTTAAATTTGTAGAAAGATCATCTGTGATTGATCAAACTATATGGAATAAATTGTAGAGCCAAACACTTCTTGAAAACAGAATTTGTGTGACATTTCTCATGAATTTTCTTTGTTCTGGTGTACCCTTTAGTCTAAGTTTTACTGGCTGTTTTTTCTGTAGTCTCTATGCTTGATTCTTCATCATTTGCTAGTACATCTCAGAATCATTTGCTTCTTTGGAGACACCTGCATCTTGTTTAACATAGTTTAATTTTATGAACAATTGCTACATTGACTGTAACTCCTTTTTTTTCTGGTCTCTGGCAGTTCAAATTTTGCTGGAACTTCTCAAAGCCTACACAAGCCTCCTCTTGTGTACATGGTAACATTTAAATCCAACTGCATTGTTCCTTCTTCATGTTTGCTTTGGTTGCCTGACACTTCAACAATAATTTGCATCTCAGGCCTTTACTAGTGAATTCAACTAATTGTACTGACCCTTTCCATGGAATACAAGTATTACTCATACACTAGATGACCCTTATTTCCAATGCCCCTGCACACATGGTCAACTTCCAAGTCAATTTAACTAAATCAGATGTCAAAACAAGTAGTTATCTTGTATGTAATGCTAATATATAATTGGTGACAAAGAACGTCTTTACCCATTAGATGTCTAACAAGAAAGTCAATAGTTATGTACTTGTATTGTACTACAACTTGTATTGTCGACTGTTGTAGACATGACACGACCTGCACATTTCCTGTCTGGTCACTGCATTGTGCCAGTTCTTCATGAACTGTTTGCATTGATATCTTTCTTTATTCGTAACTTTGATTTGTGTGTGAGAACTTAAATATGCCACAAAAGTTGGTAACAAGAAATCTGACAACTGTAGGGAACTAGTAAAGCTGTTACTTAATCATATGAATATTTGGTCTGTAATATGTCTCTTGACCCATATTTGCCCAATGTTCCATTATTGGAACACGTGACAGTAGGTTTGTCTCTGACGTCGTCTTCTTGCGGAACGCCTGTCGAAGCTTCGCTATACTCCTAGAACTTCAACAGAGGGATCTAATTTCCCAATAGTGAAAAGAGTTGGTTTTAGTTCTCGTTTGTACACTGTGAGGAGGGTTTATTGACCCGAGGTTTCACTGCTGGCACCATGAATGATCAAAGGTAAAAAAAATCCTGTTATATTTTTGAGTTTTACTTTTTGTTCGTATGAAAATAGTTAAATGACATTCTTTTTATCAGTAAAGTAAAGTAAAGTAAAAAAATCTTGAAAGTCTTACTATTTAGCTGAGCTGGAAACAATTTTTCTAAATTGTTCCAATATTGGAACCTCGGGCACGAACGGTATCATTAATTATTATTTCAAAATTAATATATCTTTTCTTCTCTCAGATTATTAACAACAGAACAAATAATTGTGATTTTGGAGGAGGATAATGATTACTTCAGTACATTTATGTTTATTATGCCTCCTGAAGATGTATTAGTGTTGAGGACAGCATTGAAGAAGATTGGTGGCACGCCGAGAAATCTACCTGGAACCCAACTTAGATCAGAATGTGAGGCACTAATTATGTGATTCAGTGAGACTGAAAGACTCGCATCTGTGACTGAACTAGAGAGTACTATTTGTTACGGACATTGTGATGAGTCCATTCAAAGAATATTCTCTCTACACTTGTCTCTTTCCAATGTAAGAAAGAACAAAGAAAGTGAAGAAAAATTGATATAAATCCTGAATTTAAAATTTCAATACCACGAGTGACCCAAATATAGTACCAAATATCCCAGTGTTGTTTTGAACTATTTTTGATTATGTTTGGGACTGTCTTACAAAAATGTTCATGTTGTACGGTTAGCAGAAAGATGATTATACTTTCACACTTTCTTCTGAGGAAGTAAAATGTTTTGTTGGAGTTCAGATTTAATCAGCATACAATATCGTACAAAGATAAATGTTTTCAGAAACAGACTCAGACTTGTAATGAGGCTGTCTGTACACAATATACTGAATACTGCAATTATATTGCACAGGTTCAATGAAGAGCTAAAGAAAAGTTACGACAGAAAACACTGCATATCTATGAATATACATATGTTTTATATTTACCAAGATCTTTACATTTACATGGATTTTTTTTGGCATATAACAGCAAATCCTGCTAAGAACTTTGAATACTTACAATTGATAGTTGCAAACACACATTTTAACGATCACACAGTGTTCTCTAAGCAAGACCAACTGCTCTTCCATTACCCACGAACTTGCAAGTTGCGCATGACCCCATCTTCCCATTTCTATTCTAGCCACGCAAATTTCGTAGCTTTTTATTAATAAAAGAAAGCTGCAACATATTCAATATAAAGTGGCCTCCACATCTCTTAACTTTTTTTTCTTAAGATTGGCTATGCAGGAAGTGTGTAAGATTTAGGAATAATAGAGTTTCTCAACTTTCTCTTAGTAATTCTCCAAGATATAGGGAGGTAGCAAATCACAATTTATTTCCCCACAAGCTAAATTATAGATAAACAATATATCTCTGCTTTTCTAGAGGGAACATGAGCTTACACCTAAAACACTCTCAATATGAAAATAATGATGTGATAAGCTGGATGAAGGTAACTGCAACTTCCACATCACATATGAAAAATTTTATGCTAGACAGTTTCTTTTCTTTTTCTGTTGCTTGAATAGGGAGGAGACAAAATTGAAGCATATGGTAATGTTGGTCGAACTAGTGTAAAATACAAAAAAGTGGAACAACAAAATAAATTAAGACAAGATGGTTTAGTAAAGCCCAGCATTTGAAAAGCGTGATGGTGTAAATGGAACCTTAGCTTTGTGACAAATATAACACCATGAATTGCATTACTCTCTCAAGGATTGGGAACAAACTTCGTAAGCGAATTTTATTGTAGATCTAGGCATAGTATACGTCATGAACTTACATTTATCTATTTTCAAGAAGAGCCTATTTTCACTACTCCCAAGCGGGCAATGCCTGAAGAGCCTCTTGTAAGGATTGCTTATTGAATAAACATTAGATTTCCTTGTAAAGTTTTATGTAATCAGGGAACTAAATGAACTTTCCCAAATTTTTAGTGTACATTTTAAATCATTTATGAAAAGTAACATTAGTGGTCCTAAGTGTGATCGCAGTGGGTTGTCCCTTGTCCTGATGAGCTAAGCAAAGAAGGTTCTCATTTGTTCCTTCTCCATCTTCCAATCTCTTGTTCTCCATTTCATCATATTCATTCTTTTAGGAAACTCTTCTCTTTGCTTCACTCTTAGTATGCTAAAGACCCATCCACTTGCTCTCCTAGAGTTACACTCCATCCACATCTAGAAGTTACAAATTAGAGTTGCATAACCCATACCCCAATACACTGCATTGGTCGCGACCTTTTCAGTGTGGGCAGTTGGGAGCTAATCTTGCCCTGACTAGTTGGCTTGGACTAGATATCCAACTGAACTCAGGGTGAGTAGGGAGTTTTGTAGTGTCCCCTGCCAGCGTTTGGTGGGAAAGAAGCCAATCCACACTCTGCTACAATCCTGTGGCATTTGTCTCTGCAATGGGGTATCCCTGTGTTGGGTACTGTGGTGGATGTGGATCAGAGGGATGAATTACAATACTCTATGGTTTCAAAAATCATACTCCGCTTCTGGCCCCCAAAATGTGGTTGAGTGTAATGAAATATGGATTGATCATTTTGTGTTAAGGCCTGGATATGGTGACCAATCCTTGTTTTTCGACTCGGGAATGTACCGAGAAGAGTCAATTGTTTAAGAACATCAATTTTGTGTGATTAGTCTTGAGCCATTGATGTGTGTTTTGGTAAGCTTTGGGCTGTGGTTTGTCGAAAGTACCTTCAAAGACCTCACCCAAGAACATCAATAAACAAACACTAAACAGATTGGCAGCCTCCTGGTTAAGATGCATACAATGTCGTGTGAATAGGAAGTTATAAATGCCAGAAGTTTTGTCATACCATTCAGCACTGCAGGTCTTGTCCACCCCCTGTGTGCCAAGGGTGACAAAACGTTGCATGAGGAAACTGTTCCTCACCAACTCATTCCAGAAACTGTAAGGATAATCACAGAGTGAACTCCCATCTAATGCATAGTTTTCATTGAAAAGTAAATCCAAAAATTCTGGGTGACTGACAGTTTCACTTTTGGGAAGCAAGGAGGTGATTCCAGCTAGAAAAAAAATTGGGTGTAACTAGAACTTTTTCTATAATGCTAGTTCAGCCCAAGAGGACTATTGTGAATGTCCAGATAGCATATAGTTCCTTCAATAAATCACCATGACAGGTGTCCTCGTTGGACCTCCTAATGGAAATAATCTGAAACATCTAAGATTATTACACTATCCACTAAATTCAAGAAGAGGAAATCAATGTCATCCCACCACAAGAGTTGGGCAAACTTGACTAAGTCTCTGTAGACAACTTCTTTTAGCTGGCAATCTTTTTTCCTAAGGCCAACTGCTGTGGGGGAGCCTCCCGGCAGTGCCTGCCTCTGTGCTCTCTGGATCAAGCAGCCGATGCAAATGAAGCAGAAAATCCAGTGATCTCTGGATCTCTCTCCTCTCATTTCCTTAAACGTGAATATTCTCTGATCAAATACGCAATCGACTCGTGCGCACCAAAATCTCTCACCCAACACATAGAACATAAGGAGCTTTGCAAGACAATACAAAGAGGATGTTTCACACTCGTAACCAATTAGCACACATTTCTTAAACAATTGCACCCAGCGCAACTGTGCTATTGAAAGGTTGAGAATGAAAAGTGTAAAAGAATGAATGAAATGAAGTGAAAGTGAATAAAATAATATTCTTGTAGACCCTCTCATAAACATATAAATACTTGACTTTCCCAAAAAATAAAATGTGCCTAATTTAATCCTTTTGTGATCAGTTTTTGATGCCAGAAACATAACTTTTCATGATTATTTTTTAAAGGCCTAGTTTAATCACTTTATAACCTATTTTAAGTGCCTAAAATGTCACTTTTCATGCCTAATGGTGCCTAATTTCATAATTTTGTTCCCTATTTTTGGTGCCTCAATATGTTGTGTTCCATTGCCGTTCCTATATACATGGTCATTGTTTCTGTATTATAACAATGCAGGACCACAAAGTCTCCCTGCCGAGATCCCGGAAAAACCTTTGCCGTTCTTTTCCTGGTGTTCTAAGTTTCTTATTTGCTAATGATATTTCTTGCAGGGTTCTAAATATTACATGCCTGCAAGTATGCCACATCTCTGTGCCAGGTCTTTGGTTAGCTCTCCTCCTGATTTTTCTCTTTGTCTGTTTGCCTTTGCGCACTGCAAGTTTTGCGGGCCCAGAGGCTGCATTGTAGAATTTTCCAACAGAGGCCCTGCAATGTAAATGCCCTACTCTGCAATACCTTATGTAAATTTACTGTTGGGGAGATCGTTCCCTCTGAGCTCCTTTTCTAATTTCATGGAAATTTCAGCATCATGCATTACGAAAGAGGTGGGTGGTCTGGGTTGAAAATATTCCACTCTTCCTGGCTTCCAGTCAACACTTGGGTGAATCTAATTATTGTCATTGTGGTCTTTGAGGCAACCTTAATTTGTCTTCACAAAGCCACTAGCACATATGTGATTTATGACACTGGTGCTTCTTTAACTGCTTCACCTACAACTAATTTGGTGCAATAAACCAAGGCCACCTTGAGTTCAGGTCAGAATGGTCAAACTGTCAAAACTGTAAACACCACTTGCAAATGTGCTCGTCACTAGTCTGATAAAATATCTTATTCTGTTATCTAATACAATTAAAAATTCCATCTTGAATTCTAACAAAAGCTTTTTAGGAAGTTATCTGTAAACAGAAAATTATGGAAATAAATTCTAACGGGTACATTTTTTTCTCAGAAGTGTAGTGTTAAATGTGAATTTCAACTATTTCTTCAAGTCTATGGCTTCCAATATTGCCAGTAAACTTCCAACATGTAGACCGTACATGACCAATGTCATAGATTTTTATTATGACTGGCAAATACCTATTTTTGTTTCTTAAGAACTGTATCTAGCAGTGCCTCTGGTGAGTGTTTTGAAATACAAAATTGCTGCAAGTTACTCACGACTACATAGAGCAATAAACCACAAAAATCATGATTTACAAGTATTTTAACATAGATCCTTCTTAGGCCCAACGGTTCAGTTGTGTTGCAATTTCAAGGAAATAAATTTTAAGAGTTGTACTCAGTTCTAATTCACATTTTTTTTTAATTTACAGGAAGGTGTACAGCATCCTCATGCTTCAACTGCTTGTTTCATTGAGTTTTATTGCTCTCTTCACCTTTCACGAGGGAACTAAGAATTATGTGAGGGCTCATCATGAGCTGGTGTGGATTGCATTTGTTATTGTTTTGGTGACACTTATTGCCATGTCCTGCTGCACTAATGTCCGCCGAAAGGCTCCTATGAATTTTATCTTTCTGTTCATCTTCACCTTAGCAGAAAGTTTGATTCTTGGGGTTATTTCCAGCACTTACAATCCAGATGCGGTGAGTACAATGCATCATCAAATCTTGTATTAAATTTGCTGTAAATATACTGCATATCAGCAGCCCAGTTGTAGGCAACAACACAAAATTCTAGATTTTAGAGAGACAGACTTGAATTTGAAATGTATTATTAATTTTGTGCTATTATGTCATAATTTTCAAATGATATAATCTGACATTTTCAGTATTAAACTTGAAAATGATATTTAACTCCTCGAAACTTAGAATTTTGATTTGCTGCCTTACTGCTGGGAGATTTTTTGATTAGTTGTCAGTGTTTTAGTATTTTGACTTGTCTCTACCTATGTTAGTTGTTTGTACAGAAAGAATGAACTATCTCTCTCTCAGTTAGTGCAACATACCTAAATAACAATGTGCATTTTGTGCTATTATGCCATAATTTTCTAAATAGCAACATGTGTTTTTATCCCCTCTCCCCTGGTTCACAACAGTCAGACAAAGTGCAGAGATCAACAATAGAGGAAAGTCGGGTGTGGTTCGCCCAAGTATTAAAAATCCATGGCTCACAGCCATATTACAGGTTTTAATTGTGGCCCTTCAGGTCTTGAAAGTTGGACACCCCTGCACTAAGCAGTTGATGACTGATCTCACAAAACTCTTAATCCTTAATTACCTTCCTTAACAAGAGGTTGGTTGCAAGAGTTACTCCTACTTCCTCTTTTCCACTTATTCAGGGTGGCCAGCGAACCTGGAATCCTTTAAAACCAGGAAAAAACTGGGAATTTGAAAGAGCCTGGGAAAAAAACGGGAATTTGTTAAAAAAACGGATTTTTCCTTATTTTCAGATTAATCCCCAACTTTTAGCACAAATTCACTCATGGCATCGTATTCAGTCAAATGCATGATTCAACGCAGTACATGATAATGGCGGTCGGTAAAATCGAAATACGTATAAAAAATGTCACATGGACGCTTGAGAATTGCACAGTCCTTGACTCCCGCATCACACTTCACGTGTATATGTGCAACCTGGGTGGAGTAGGCAGCACCACAGAGCACACCTATATGGTTATCTATATGTAGCATGGTATGGACAAGACATTTGCAGAAGAAATGTCGGGAATTCAATAGCTGAGCTTTGATTAGTCGTGCCTCTTATTTGATGACATCGGTGGTACCACTTTTCTATTTTTCCGCTTGAAACCACTGCGTAACCAAGTCCGTGATATTCTGGAAATTTGTACTGATTTAGAAGAGACGAGCGCAGTCGAAGATTTCTTGGCCTATAGCCTACCTGGAGATCAAGCGACAGTCCAAATTGACAGGGAGCATGAAGAAAATTAATATGCGCTGATCGGACGGGTTGCATACCAGGAAATTCGAGAACACCCTATTCTCAGACCCTGATTTGGAAGGTACTGACACTAACATTGAAAGACATTGGCTCACTGTGTTTTGGGGACATTGGTACATCAGTCTGTAATATGTTCCAGTGTTACCACCGCTTTCGCCAACTTTCGTCAAATCGGTCTTGACGATCTTCATTTTCATGAATATCAAGTATTCGACGCCTCGTTACGTTTCACCGGCACTTTTGGAGTAGAAATTAAGCTCCGGTAGCTTTGACGATTTGTCAAGGAACGTACGTTGATTTAGCTTCCTCATACAGTAGTAGTCTACAATGTCACAATGCGGTTCTATATTGGCTGCTGAACACAGACGATGTACAATCTATTATATTTCTCAAAAGGTTGGCATTGTTTGCACATTGAATGAGAATTACATTTATTTTTACTAATAGTATTTTATTGCTTGTTTATTGCCTTCAATTCAGAGCTCGATATTTACTGCATAAGTTAACTGGATTGAGAGGATCTTGGTCATGAGGGAAATAAGACACAGTCAAATATTGCTACATGTTCTCTTACAGAGGGAATTATGAAAGGGAATTTTGGAAGGGAAATATGAAATGACGAGCCAAGTCAAGTTAACAACAATTAATTAGCAAATCAGTACATATAAATAATTCAAATTAGCCAAAAAAATAAAATTATTTATGTACCGCAGGCGTTAACTGGTTGTATTGATCTTCGGTGACAAAAAGCTCTCAGGCCAAAGGCCCATGGATCATAAATAACTATTTTTTGTGCCATCCATCATTTCTATAATGGAGGGAAGGAAAGTTCATTTTCCCTTCTGGGAAATTCACTAAAAGCATTCATGCTGTACTGCTGAAGCTTCAGCATCACGTGGAAATACCATATACTGTATCAGTAATTGGGCGATTGTAGAAGAAAAGGTCTTTTTATTTACAGAACTTGCATCCTGTGGATGAAAAAATTCTATTGCAAAAAAATTTGCTGTCCACGAAGTGAAAATGTCTTGTAACTCAAAATCTTTTTTGCGTTACAAAATACGTTACTCTTTCAAAATTCAATTTTTTTTCCTCCCTCAATAGTTAGGCATCAAAATTATCACGCATGTTATTACACATGCGCCACTTTAACAGCAAAAGCGTAAAATAACAAAGTCGACAAAATACAATGTACGCATTTCATGCATCCTAATATCATAACAGGAGTTTAACGAGTCGTCTAGGTCGTCGATGGCAGGGTGTACTGGTCGGTCAAAATTTTTTATTTTGATGATTGTTTAAAAACAACCTTGGTGAAACGTAAATACATGCTGTTTAAGGAGCATTTTGTGAGCATGTGAAAACTCATGTAAGAATATTTCTGCTTATTGTTGTCACTTTCACTAAGTCGTGCTTACAATTAACAAGTAAAGAAACTCCTTAAAACAGGCATGTGAAGGTCACAGGCAAGGTAACAAGCTTATCAGAGTTCACGGGCATTGTTTCTCGGGAAATTAGCGAGAGTTAAAAGAAAGTGTACAGAAAAGGGAGTAGCATCATTGAATACGTGGTAGAGGACAGTCTTTATGAGAAGTCTGTCGCCCGATAGTCATTGCCCCAAATTTAGCTACATTAATTCCCATTTTCTCTTTAAGGCAAAGAAACATTCATTAAAATGAAATAATACATTAGTCAGATTTCAAATTCTCAATTCAGAATAAAATTTAAAAGTTGAATTGACAGTATTCTTATTTTTTAATCCTGTTTGCTTAAGAGTGATATAAAAGCATGTACTTTCTGCGTTCAAATAGTCTTGTCTGTTAAAAGGGCTGTTCATCAGTAAACGATAATTGTTGATTTAGAAACTTGTTAATTTATTTATTTATTTTTTATTTATTTATTTATTTAGTCAAAAACAGTTAAAAACTGTATGTTGTCTGTTAAAAGGGCTGTTAATCCTTCCCAACAATTTAACTATTAAAAGTTGAAAGATGAAAAATAATAGTAATAATAATAATAAATTTAAAAAAGCGAGGGATTAACATTTCAAAAACTAGATATTTTCGTTGCAAAATTATAGAAAACTTATTTTTAACGGTAAACTAACAAACAGATTTATTTCACATTATTGCTAATACAATAAATAACTGAATGATTTGATAACACAATACAAAACGAAAATAGGAAAGGATACCCCATTTAAATATATATTTTGTCACTTAGCAAAGATGTCTATATAAGGGAGAATTTATTAAGAAAAGCAACATGAAATAGTAATAAGTAGTGAAGAGTATAAACCTAACACAATTCTCGATTATTTGATAGGACAAATCTGGCCAACATATTTTCATAAAAAGTTACTATTCAGCTCCTCGCGCTGCCCCAGCTTGTGCATGTGCACCCCTTACTGGATTTTAAGGGGAAATGAGTACGAAGTCTGAGAAGTTGTCCGTGCTTGAATGAGCGCTGGGCACTCCAGGCGAGCAAGTAGCTTGTGCTGCCACGGTTTGATGCGCCTGATTTAAACGATCATTGTCATCATTCACATTTACAGCTACAGCCTAATCTATGCATTCATTAAATCATTCGGTAAAGTCCTAGTTTAATATTACACAAGACTAGACGGAAATTCGAAAGCATGTAAACATTTTAATATTTTAAAAATCAAAACGTAATTAAAACGGAGATAAGATGAGATTTTATCTTTCCAGATAAACAGTGTTACGAAAGAAAAAGTAATCCTTGTTTTGAGAAAAAAAGACTGGATATCTTGTATACTAATTTAAATTGATGTGAAAACTGTTATGATCCTAAATACTATTATTGGACATAATTTTAAAATTGTTTTATTGCAAAGTCGATTATGTGATTTTCAAAATTTCATAAATTAAGAAATCTGGAATTA
>CAXIVR010000007.1:100566371-100580555 GCA_964035755.1 Teleogryllus oceanicus
AACAGAAGCCTCAAATATTAACCAGAATCTGGATTACAATAAATTACCAATAGTTCTACTTTCTATTATTATGTTTATCAATAAACATGACCATGCGTAACTGTTTTAATTCAATCAGTAATAAATAGTGTATTCGTTTCCCCATTCTTTCATTAAATATCATATAAACTTTCTTGTGACTTTTGAATATTTTCTCAATATTAAAAATGCAGTTGATATTTCAATATTGATTGTTGCTTAATTTTAATTAAAAATTCGAATCTATACTATTTGGAAATTGAGAGGGAGAGTAAGATTATGAACTAGTTTTCTCATATTCATATAATTTCGTATCTCAATGATGTAAAAGAAATAGTAGAAAGAAACAGATCTACCACTGTACACAATTTTGTAGAAGATAATTTATTTTAAATTGTTTTACGAATAAACGTGAATTATGAATCCAGTGAGACCCATGGTGAACCATGCGAATACCGTGAAGTTTTTTTGGGAAAGGAGGGCTTTGGGAGAACTCAAAGTCCTCTTACCCCTAAGCAACAAAGTATTTCCTCTTAGAGCCGTAATTTCAAGATATTTCTGGGGGGGGTGGACATTCTGTGCACAGCGAAAGAATTGAATACCCACTGCGCGACCCGCATGCATCACAATTGCACGAGTGGCGGGTGACGGCGAGTGGCAGCCCGCTTTACGGCATCGCCGCGGGCGTCTGCGGACAAGCGCCCTGGCGGCGAGGTTTAGTGGTTTGACGCGGCGCGACCGCTTACAGGCCGCCGCCGCCGTCGGTGATTCACGGGAGCGGGGGGCGACACGCGTCGCCTCTTCGTCCCACCCCGCCCCGCCCCCCCCCACCTCCCCTCCCCTCCCCCCCAATCTCTCCACTCTCAAAGCGTTCATCGCACGTGAACGTTGATAAATGAGGAGAGGAAGGGAAATAAATGTTTTTCGTAATGCTGTTCTATTGTATGGACAGAAAAATGAAATGCCACTTGTAATGACGGCATTTTAAGGGACGGACACATTTTAACGATTTAACGGGACGAGAATTTTAACAGTCGGCCGGCCGTTAAGAGCGTTCGAAACGAGTTGCATTGAGTGGTGTATTTTTAGAAAAGGGGGAGCCTCGTATAGATATATCTTAAGTTTATTAATTTTTCTTGAAGGTTCAAAGATTGCGAAAGGTTAAAAGGTTGTAAGTATTACAAAAAACTGTGAATGACACACGACCGATGCGACAAATAACAAAATTGGTTATAAACATCGGCTACCCCTCGTTTCCAAACTTTATCTGTGTCTATTTGCTAATGTCAGTCTAATAATTTCAATATATTTTCTGTTCCTGAAATTTTTTATGAAAATTATGATCCATTCTTGTTCACAAGATCTTTTGCTTTAATAGCAACTTTTTTTTTTTCACAAGCATTCTCTTTTCTATTAATTTTGTATTGGAAAATAACAGAAAATACGTAAAGGTTCGAAATAACTGACTTACAGTTTCAAGTGTTTGAACTATTTTATTATTATTGTTATATTACTACTATAATAATTATTAACTTTTCATTATTTGTATTTATTTAGTATGCAATTTGTTATAAAACTAAACAGATTACTGAATGTATGTGTCTAAGTAGTGAGCATGTAAGGATCCATTACAAAGCATTTTTGGCTCTTGAAAATATCTGCAAAATTATTGATATTATATTGTATATATTATACTTCTTGTTCGTTTATACTTATATTGTTTTGTGTACAGGAATTTTAATGTACAATTAGTATTTTCAGACCAAACAAAATGTAGATAACTGAAAACCGTTAATTCACTTATATTCTTTAGAATATTATTTTTATGGGGCGAGTATTTTTCTGCAGAAATTCTTATGATTTTCTTACGTCACTACACCGCCATCTATGTAATAGGATGATGTAGCATCTTGGGGGCTCATTCACAGCCATCAAGGAAAAATCTTTAAAAAATAAAGAGTCAAAACATCTTTCGGAAAGTTACAAGCACTGTGGTAGGGGGTGTTATCATCTGAATTAGAACGTGCGATAAGTGTACAGTTCTTATATTTGAATTTTTAATGATCGTGCATTCCCCGACTTTTATTTATAAATTTGCGATATACAGTGGAAAATTCCGAGGAAATAGTTCTACGTTGACGCAACTTCATCAGCTTTCCCCTACAATAAAACCACAACAACAAAAAGCGCATTTGCAAACACGACTTACAGGTAAATCTCTATGTACTAAAGTTTCTTCATTGGTTAGGTGAATGGTTTCTTTCGTCATTCCTTTATCTCGCTGAAAAACATTAAACCTCTGACTCATTGACTGCTTTGTTCATGTGTTTTTCGACGCCTGAATTAAGGGACGGATTTCAATAACTCATTAAAATGAAATTTAATCACCCTTCCCAAAATATAGGAGATAAATTAATTTATACAAAATTACTATTGAGACGTCGTAAAGGTTGACATATCTGAATAATTTTTATTAAAACACAGGAAAATATAAACACGTGGTTCTCAGCCAACTTCGATTCGAAATTTAACTCAATGCAGCAAACGGTAGAAACGTCAAAGAAATGGTGAAAAAATTAAAGAACAAAAGGAGTAAGAGGAAAGAAGAAGATATATGAGAAGGGCGGAAAATTACGTAGAGAAAATGCAAAATGTGCTTTTAGAAGTGACGGAAAAACCGAGGCAAAGAAAGGAAGGAGAAAAAGGGGAGATGAAAAAATACAATATAGAAGAATAACAGTAATAGGAATAAACCAATGTGTAAATACTTAAAAAGAATCAGAAAAATAGCGATAGAATACAAAAAAGTGGTGAAAAAAAATAGACAATCTAATTAAACAGAAAAGAAAGGGACCCCGAAAAGAAGGGCAAAAGGGGGAAATCAAAAAGGAAGAAATATAAAAGACAAAGAACGAAAATTTATGGGAAGAACAAAAACGAAACAAAGTGCGCCCAGTATCCGAGACGGGAGCGATCCCTAATGTACTGGTCAGAGCGTTCGCCAACGGTGGGACTGTGGTTCAAAACTCGATCGAACCATGGGAATTCGTCTGATCGGAGTTCGCAGTGGCATCGGAATGCACTTTCTCCGTTTCCCCATTGCCCGATCATCATACATATCAAAAATCTTAATGAGCAAATTAATGATTCATCTTCACGAACCATAAAAAAATCACTAATCCTTTCTCAGGCACGGCTGTAACGTCAGGTTCGGATCTGACGCGGTCTTGTTTGATTGATAACTAATGCCAGTTGTGTCAACGGCTAAGGATAGCCCCGTAAGTGTATTGCATGTTTTCCTCGAGAGATGGCGGTGATCTTCCCCCATTGGACGGTAAGATCCGGTGCCGACCTTCCTGTCGGCTAGCGGAGTTTTCCTCAACCAGATTTCTCCCATCTGCTGGGCACCGGTTCAGCCGAGACAAGCTGTAAGCTCCCGACAGGTCTCCCGGCTTGTGTGGTGAGGTCCCATCTCCCGCATATGGAGTAAGTGGTGAGGTGAGGACAAGGGGGAGGGAAAAAATCATGCGCGGTCCATGTTCCGTTTGTTAAGTACTGCCCCGACACTCGCCTGGAATTGATGGGGAAACCATGGAAACCTACAGATTATACCAGCCGGCCGCCAGAATTGAATGAATGAATGCTTATTTTCGTGGCGAGACTCAGCCGAGGTCTGCTCTTCCGTCTGACCACGCAATTTCGTTACGCTTCTTTCACTACTGGGGGAAAGAAGGTATTACTGGGCGATGAAACAGGCAATTTGAATTTAACTCAGAGGCTTCATCTAGGCTTGAGGATTTTTACATGAGTAAATCTATTAATGGGACAGCCGGCTTCTTCCCTCCGATTGTCGCCCAGGCAGCGACTGAATGTGACCTCGCTATCTAGCCAGTGAGGAAAATCCTGCCACCGCAGGACAGGCAGAGATGTGATGCCTGAGCCACCTCTCGAAGCGTTTGGCCGGGAGGGGGCGCTGGCGGCAGAGGCGAAGGCAGCGCTGCGGAACGGGGCGTCGCGCCGGCCGCGGCACGGCGCCGCCCCCTGCAGTCGCGCACCAGCGCCCGCCGCCGCCGCGCCCTCCGCCCAGGGCGCCGCCCGCGCCCGCCCCACCAGCGGAAGCACGCGTCCGACACGGCAGCACGCGACACCCGGAGCGAGGGACAGAAGAACCCAAACACTAGGCGATACTACGAGTAAAGAAGCGAGACGGGAGAAGAGGAGCGGAGCAGGGCGGAGCGGGGCGGAGCGGAGAGGGTGGGGGGAGGGGAGGAGGGGCGGAGGGGGACGGAGCGGGGCGGGGCGGAGGAGGGGCGGGGCGGGCGGGGCGGGCGGGCGGAGCGGGGCGGAGCGGGGCGGAGCGGGGCGGAGCGATGAGGAGTGGGGCGGAGGGAAGAACGGTGAGGGGGAGCGGGACGGAGTGATGAGCGGGCCGGAGGGAAGAGGTGAGGGGGCGAGGGGAGGGGCGGAGCGGAAAGTGGTGGGCGGAGGACGGAGCGCGTCTGCCCCACAGGAGGCGCTGGCCGGGGTGTCTGGGGCGGTGCGGAACGCGCAGGGCGGGGCAAGGCGGGGTGGGGCGCGGGGCTGTCGTGGGGCGCAGGGAGAGGTTGGGCGCGACAGACAGGGGGTTAGGCGCGTAACGCGTGCTCTGCGGAAAACAAGAACAAGTGACAACGAATATTATTTGAAGGGGTATCCGGTTTGTTGGGTTTGATCTGTGTTTTGTAAATTGTCATGGTTGACAACCCTGCAATTCCTCGCACTGCGTCGGGAAAAGACGTCGAAATTGTGCCTGTTGCTGAGAAACGTAATGAACAATGACGACGGGGAGATAACGGAGCAATGATTTGGGTGCAGCTGAAAGACAGACCGCAAAGTGATGGGTGATGCGACTGCGCGCCGAGATAATATCATGACTAGTTTATGGTTTTTTTTTTAATTTCAAAACGTCAAAATATGACATTGTAATAAAATACTGTACATTCAGGAAAGAAGCTGGGAAAATTTATTCTACGGACCTTTTTCAGAGAACGTAATATTTTATTCGGCAAGTTTATCTTTTAAACAGTGTAATTAATTTAATCTTTCCATCGCAATATATTAAATAGTTTTCGAGAAATAATGCAATAACAATGAATTCAGTTAGAAGAAGATAAATCAAAATCAGTGATTCCATTTTCATTTCATTTTATTTCATTTGAGTTTCATCAAAAAGATTCAAAATGGAAATTACACAAACCCGAAGTAAGCAGTTCAGTGTTTTAATAAAAAATAAAATGATGCAATGAAATGACTATAACTCAACAATACCTACATTAAATTAAAAGGGAAATTTTTTCCAGATGTCCTGTAATGCTCAAAAAACTAGAGGCTCCCATTCAGCTCGCAAACAGAACCGTATACTTGGCCCAACTAATTAAAATAACTATGAAATTGCATAAAACATGATCATACGGAAGGCGGGACGAAGCGCTCGCAAGTGTTTTGCGCCGCGCGGGTGGAGCGCAGGCCGGGGGCGCAGGCATCCCGCCACCGGCGGCCCTCCCCGTTTCCCTTTTCTGAAGCGCCGCGCGCCGCATTCCGCGGCCCTCCTCCCCCTCGCCCCCTCCTTTTACTCGCTACCTGTTGAGTCGCTGCGCCTCCGCGACGCGACGCCACGCTCGCGGAACCGAGCGGCCGGCCTCTTTGGTCAGTGGATTCCGTGGTTTCTCCGATCAACACGAAACGAATGCCGGGGCAGTACTCTAACAAACGGGCCACGGACCCCACGTGACGATGACGTAACTCACGTGACGCAAGGCAGTGTCAAGTAGGACAAGAAAGCGCATGTACGACGGCCTTTAAGAGTTCGCCTCTGCTGTGTAATTTCTAAATGTGATAAACAAAATTATGCTTTTGTGGAATGGGTACCAATCTTATTCCAAACTACCGGGAGTGGCAGCTCAGTGCATCAACTGATGTCACTACAGCGCCTCTGACTGAGAAGTCCTAGGTTCGAGTCCTGACTGCGGCAGGATTTTCGACATTAGCTTTTCAGGTAGGTCGAATTCAGTCGCTGCCTGGAGGAGAATTCTAGCGGTCGGCTGCTCTGATCGGTAGTTTTCCGTGGTTTCTCCGATCAACACCAGACGAATGCTGGAGCAGTACTCTAACAAACGGGCCACGGACCGCGCGCGATCTGTCCTTCCTCTTCCTTGTCCTATCCTCTTCCCTTGGACACACACATTCACTACACTACCACACGTGTCGGGAGAGCAGTTGGAGCTTGTCCCGGCTGCAGCGGTGCCCTGGTGGGGGATATAATATCTAGAAGGTGACGTACAGGTCAGGATCTCATCACACCATCCAGCGGAGGAAGAACACCGCCATTACACGTGATAAAACTTGCACTACTTTCACTAGACTAATGAACATATCAGTATACGCACCCGGAAAAATGAAATAATCAATCAGTCTGCAACGCTCGCTCCGGCCTCCGCTAATTTGTCTCGCCACCGCAGGCTCTCCCGTTTGTCACTTCCATTTGTTATTCCCCCGATAGGAAAATTGACCTCTCCCGCACCGTCTTTGGAGCGTTATTGCTTTTACTCGCGTGCTCGTCTCTGAACCCACGGCGACCGCCGTAATTAATGTCACGTATCCACCGCAAACTGCAAGTCAGCGCGAGCGAAACCTTTTTTTAAAAGATCTGTCAATGCAGGAAATCCCGGCGTCTGAAAAGTCGCCGCGTCATCCGTGCCCTACAACGCTCCGTCGAGTATGTTAAAACCTTCTCTCGGGGATAAATGTATTACGGGCTTAGATGAGCGCCTCTTTTCTGGCAGTGGAAGTCGCCGAGCTGCCTTCTCGATGTTTCCCCAACGCAAACTGGCAGCGTATTCGGGAATCATATAATAAGGCATGTTGTTTGCTTTCAATGCGGCGGGCGCGGGGCGGGGCGGGCGGCCCGGGGGCGTGGACCGTGTTGCCCAAAGGAAGAGCTGGTCGTTGTCCTTTATGCGCGCGACGCGCGCTCCCCAATAAGGAACAAGGCAACAGACGCCGCTGCGGACACGGACGCGAGCGCGACGGCGAATCCGCCGCGGTCCCACCCTCCCCCTGCCCCAGCCTCCGTCGCCATTACTGGGCTACGCCACCTCCTGCCCGCTCCCTGGGGTTGGCCTTGGGCCCCCCCCCTGAATTCGTCCATCACCTCGAGAACCCCTCCCCGCCTGTTCGTTTCGCCTGAACACCGTTGCCTCTGCGCGATCTTTCTGGCTGCAAGAAAGCGTTGTCCCCGGTCCAGATGGCTCGTCGCGCCTGCCTCTGTCCAGGTATCACCTCATCTCGTTCCCTCATGTCTGTCGATTACCGTTGCCACTATTGTCTCTGTCCTGCCTTCCAACCCCCTCCCTCCAAATTTCTGATCCTTTTTTTGCGTGGCTGCTTTGTTTGATTTTATCTATCCTCATCTTCACCATCCTGATTGGCTGTTTTTTGTCGAGACCCTCTTTTTACTCTATGTATCAAACAATAAACGTCATTGTGCTTTAGTCATAGTCAGTGTCATTGTTCACCCTTTTTTATCGCAGTGGCGACATATACATACATTATCTCACATTCTTAAGCTTTCTGTGTATTTTGCGTTTGTACTAGTACTTCGATATTCATTCGTAGCGTCATCATGGTTGTAAGCGCTCATGTACTCGCTGTAATGTTAAGCCTCTTCGAGACATTCCCTGCATTTTTAACGATGGAGAGACCTACACCACGTAATCTCCCTGTCCTCCCGACTACGACACGATCATCTTTGGTACGTGCAACAATTGTAAAGAAGAGAAGCAGCTTCCGAAGTGTACCAAGTAGTCTAATTCATTTCCATTGAATGTACGTGTTGAATTGACAATTGAGTATTTTGTACGTGTATTCTTTATTTTATTTTTAGAGCATTATCTGAAATGTATTCTAGTTGCATGACTGCATCCTTGGCTGATCATTGCCGATGGAACAGATATTTATACGGCAGGTAGAAGTACATTGTACGACATCCAACAAAAATAAACGGATGTAATCTTCGTAAGTTTCTTTTCACCAAACCATCGCTTGAATAATTACGTCATTTACTTTGCCTGCTTCAAAAAACGTCTACCCTCGAATACATCACAATACCTCCGTTTTCCTTAATAACTCCCTCAAACTTACACGCCTCGTACAACAACTGTTGGCAAAATATTAGCCCAGTCCTTTCCCCACCGTCTCGTCCAAACACAGCATGACGTCACCGATGAATATGAGTCAGTCGGACATTCGCGGGTTCCTTGCCAGGTAATTGCACGGCAGGGACTTTTGCCAAGATTTTGATTGCAAACGCGCGGCCAGGCGCTTGCCGCAGCCGCCGCAAGCGCTGGACGTGGCCGGCGTGAGAATTAATTAAATTCGACTCGAGCTTACTAATGAGGAGCGATGCTATCGTTGGTTGTAGGCCGCGTTCGGGGGGCGGGTATGGGTGGGGGATGGGGCAGGCGAGGCTGCGCCTTGGACCCGTGATTCAAATGGCTCTCTCCGTGATTCAGATTGGCCCTGGAATGTGGACAGCGAGTGATATCAGAAGCGTCTGATATTGCCACGGCTGATCGTCTGGAAAAGTTTGAGTGCGAATTATCCGACTAAGAAAGAAACATGCTCTCACAGTGTGTGATGACCGAAATACTCATATCAGAGCGTGGACGAGTGAGTGCGCTTAAATGTTCTCCCCTTTCTGGATTATGATAGTGATGGTTTGCAGTTGCTTGTCGCTGTATGAAAAGTGGTAGTGTGACCATGAGAGCCAATCAGACGATAGATGAACGATAATGGCTGGGATGATGTTTGGGTGGAATAGGTGGTGCTGTGAAAAGCCAACCATGCCAGAACCACATGGGAAAGAGCCCATGCATTATATGGGACTTGAACTTGCGCCTTTGGCTTCGCGTACGTGGTCGCTGCTCCAAACACCAGTGCCGGCGCGTTCACCTTACATTCAGGAAAAGGTGGAACTCATAGCATTTTACCAGAACGTTATGTGGATTCCTCACACCAATCATATTGCGAGTGGCGCGTTGAGTCGACTCCGGCGCCGGTGTGGAAAGCTGGTAGCTCTGAGTGGGCAGGGCGGCCCAACCCAGGCATTGAATGAGAAGGTTCCGAGGAGTCAACGCGTTCTGGCGGGCCTGATACCAGCCTGTCGAGTACTTTGCGTCGGCGGGGGTGACAGAGCCTGACGCCTAGGTGCCCACTCCAGGAGAATTCCCCTGATGAAGTAAAGTTTGAGGAGGAGCACGACCGACTCATACACCTCACAACCATGTGAAACCATACGAAATCTGCACTAACCCACATTTTAAAAAAATCTACAAATTAAATTGACACTTGATTTGCTGTTATCAACACATGGAAGGGGTTAGTGGAGGCATTAACTATTGAGTCGAGAGTGTTGATGGTGTAGTAGTGGTTGTAATGAATGAGAAATTAGGGTATTAATTGCGAGTCGATGAAATGGTATAGTATTCATTTCATTCTCCCCGTTCTGAAGACAGAAGGGTGATTTCTAGCATAGATTGGCATCAATCTAGCAACCATTGGCATTTAATTTGTTTTAATTGTTTGTTTATAAGTGTATAATTAATTGTATCTGTTATTTGTAATTTTGTAACATTCTGTACCACAATTATTGTTAGTAAAGAAATATTGCAGGTTAGTCATCAGTATTTCAAAATATTAATTGAGGTATTTTTTTTGCTGCAGTGAATCAGGTTTTGAATTTTCTTTTGTAACACCTTATATGACACTTGTTTATTTCATCTACCTCGTAAAGAGAATAGTTTTTGTTCATTCAAATTCAAAAATATTTGTCATTTGGTGACTTCAATCGCCATACTTTTGAAACCTAACACATACAATATTCATGTTTCTCCTAAAATTTCAAATACAAAATAATTTAATGAATTTGTATTTGAATAATAAGTTAAAAAGAAGAGATAAATAAAAGACATTTCTGAACGGAGTGGTAGCAAATAACAAATAAATAGACTTCAAATGTGCAGTTGTATCAACTATATTTTATTATTACATATTTTCGTTCAGAAAACGATGAATATGCATTTTATTATACTATCATAAGAAATGTTGAACGTTATTATTTGAAATTTAATAACACCCAAAAATTACATATTTGAGAAAACACAAAACAGTTCAAATTTAATGTTTATTTTAGTGTTTCTTCTTTATTTGAATGTTAGTGAACAAAAGGTGTCAATGAAACTCGATCGTCAGTCCGGATCTTGCTTCAAGGGTCCTTGATTTTAAACTTTCCAAGTGTTCCGTTGAACGAAGTTATTCGTGATGACGTCTATGATTAATACATGTATACTATAATCCACCTAACACACAAATGATGTATAAATAAATTTTCCTGTACTGAACCTATACTGAACGTATGAGTTTCTGCTGTCAAATATTCGTAAAAGGTAGATTCCTCATTTAAAAAGTGGTAGCATTCTTGCAGTGAGCAAATGAATGAAATGATCTCACATTACTGTTGTTTGAGTTCCAAGAAAGCTCCTTCTCTAAAAGAAACGCTGACTGATCGTTTCCGCCATCTTAGAAAACAACGAATCGCGTAGCTCTGTCAAGCGGAACCGGAAGTGCCTCTGGCGGCGTGAAATATGAATGGCGATCTCGCGCCAACTCACGTTTTCATGTCGTACGCTGACCGTACAACTCCACAATCTATTTTTATGCGCGGAATGACTCGCACGCGGCATGCGAAGCGAGACAAGACCGCGCCACATCTAACAAAGGACACACAGACAGACAGCGCGCAGCAGAGATGGCGTTGGCTTACGTTATTCTGAAACTCCGACGAAATCCTTTCTCAGGGCGGCGTTAGATTTCTGTTGCGCTGCTTCGCCGGGATGTCACTCCGCGATGCACATCACTGACCCAACGATACAAAAATGTCGACAGATTCCCGACCTGTAGCACACTGCAGGTTGCTCTCTCTCCTCTCTTTCTCGACAGCCAGCATCACAGTGTCCATCATCCGTCACCGCTCGGACAGATCGCGCACATCGAGGTTACATCAACGCACACATACGCGGTGCACAGAGATCGCAGGAAACCAACATTAAAATTTTAAAAAAGTAAAAAGCACGCGCAGAGCGACAACCGCCGGGAGACAGCTCGACGAGTCTATCGGCACGGCCAGGTTCTCGGAAGCAAAGCACTAGGAGCCGCGGCGGTGGCGGCGGTGGCGGCAGGCGGGCGGCGGCGGTGGAGGCGGCGGAGGCGGCGGCGTGCGTGAGGGACTTACCCAGCAGCAGCCATGGCGCAGGCAGGTGGAGGCAGAGGGAGAGGCGCCCGCCGGCCGGTGGGCCGCGACGGACTACTGCGCGCGAGTGGTTCAAGCCCGGCGAGGCGCATGCGCGCACGGGCCCGCCGGCCTTGATACCGCTGCCTCGGCGGCGGCGGCGGAGGCGGAGGCCGGGGCCGTGGAGGCGGCCGGCCGCAAAGAGATGGCAGCGGTCGCGACGATGAACGCGGGAGGCGGAGGTGGCGGCGACTGTCACACAACGACGCTCGGACGCACGGGAGAGCGGCGCCCCGCCGCCCACGCCGCCTCTCCCCGCCATCTGTCTCCCACTTCGGTGGGCGCGCGCTGCACCAAGACCTCGCCGTCCCTCCCGAAACGCGTCACCTCGTCGTCCGGGCGGGTACCGCTCGCGCGCCCGCCCGCGATGGTTTACGGACCCCCGCGCCGGTACGTAAGCCGATTAAAAAGCACACTCGTCTTGCGGTGGCACCGTCGGCGCGCCTCTCCTCCCTCGAAGCCCGGACTCCCAGGGATTGCACACCTCCGCGCTCGTTATGTAAAATGGCAACAGCGTCCGTCGCCGGCGCAAAAAAGAATTGTGAGGAGGCAAGAGACAGAGAACGCATTCCTCCATACAAGACGCCGGACGCTTTTTTCCCCTTATCTTGAAATGTACTGTAATAGTCGGGGACGTCTGTTCCCGCC
This sequence comes from Teleogryllus oceanicus, assembly GCA_964035755.1. Classification (NCBI taxonomy): domain Eukaryota; kingdom Metazoa; phylum Arthropoda; class Insecta; order Orthoptera; family Gryllidae; genus Teleogryllus; species Teleogryllus oceanicus. The sequence goes on from CAXIVR010000007.1 coordinate 100,578,421, forward strand.
TACTCCCCACCTATAGTTGCGGCTACGCGGCGGCCATGTTGGATCATACGCGCTGTGCTGACGCGAGGTAAAAAGTCGTCCGGTTGCCCGGGTGGCTGAGACGGGACCTTTTTCGTGTCCGACAGGCCGGGAGGAGCCGTTTTATTTAATCGTTCCCATTTCATCGGACAGACTTAAGTGATTTTTTTCTCTCCGCCCCGCTCGTCTCCTCTGCAATGCCGGAGACAAATAAACCGCGTGGAATCTGTTTTAGATTGTGCACGCTTTTTTCCGCCGTCTCCTTGAATAGAGCGAGGTGCATGTTCTGTTTTCGTCGGCTTGATTTTAAATTATGGCCCGCCGCTGTGCAGGCGAGCCACCGACGCTAAGAAACGACACGCCCGCTCGGCCTTCGCCGCCGCCGCCACCGCCGCCGTAGGTTATGTAATCGGGGCGGTGCGGGGCACCGCTGCTCAAAATCGGGCGATCGGCACCCGGGACCCCGCCGGCAAAGCGGGTGGGGACTACAGCACCAATCGCAAACCGGTGGCCCGCGAGAAAAGTATGGTAGTCTGCGGAAAAAATATGGATGGTATTTGAATTTTTTTGAGTTAGTAATAAAGGCAGCAGTCCATAAACTATTTTTACAACATAAGACGAAACGATATACTAAAACGCGTAATAATGGACAAGCTAAATTTTTGGTATTCATTAAACTAACATTGATTTTAGTACGGTTAAACAATACTCTTATCTAAAGATATTTTTGTAATTAAATAGAATTTTCAATATTGCTACAATTGAACAAATATTTATAATTTTGAGTGGGGTAAATTTGCATGAAATATCAAATAGAAAATTTCAGGCTTATCAATATTTTTCAAAAATTCGTTAAATTAATACAATTATTTAATGAATTTAAAATCATGAATTTAGTTCTCCATTAGGTCCCAAATATTGGTCACTGATCGGCAAGAGCGACTCGTTGTTAGCACGCTCGCTTTCCATCTCCAATACGAGAATCTGATTAGGATCGGTTCATTAAGTAATTATTGACCTGATTCATTTTCAATACTTTCTTCTGGTTATTACATCGTCTCTGTTTTTTGATATGTCTATCAGACGTCCAACTAAACAAAAAGCTAGTTGCTGTATTTGAAATAGGAAACAAAACCAACGAACTAAGGAGACTGATCATACAATTAGAGGATAATGTCACAAAGTAGTATGTACACATTCGTTTGTTCTTCTGTCGATCGTCAATCTCTCTTCAAAGCACAAGAAACTCAACAAGATTCGTGAAACGAAAATGTAAAGCAAAGAACTGTGGAATGACGGATTACTATTTCATTGAACTAAGAAAATGTACACTATTGTCATAAGAAGACTCAGCATTTACAGCCCGCTACCCGTATAAAAAAGAGAAGAAAATGGATGAACTACCAAGAAAACGGTAAAATTAATGAATTTTCTATGAATGGAGAAAATGCAAATATTGATTGTCAAGTGTTAGAATTAGTTCAGAGTAATACATCACAAGACTAAAGGGTCTGAATAGAATTGAAGCTGAAATTTTAAAAAAAGTATTTCTTCCTTCTCTTCCACTCTCCCTACAGTTCCTCCCTCCCACTGTGCCTTTTGTTTAAAAAATGCAGCTAAACACAGCCCACAGATATGGATTCAGAATCTGCCTCTAACGCAGTGGTACGGTTGGTTCTGAGGTTTCTCACGCTCTGGGATCAGCCGAGTGGGAGTGTGCGGCGCGGGGCAAGGCGGTGACGGCGGCCTAGGCCGGCGGAGGCAAGCGCTCGCCCGGTCGTTAGCTATTCAAATGGCGGAGTCCGGGGGCCGGGGCCGGGCGGCGCGGGAGAATGAAAGAATGAATCCTTGGGGCGGCGGAATGAGGAAACGACCAGTGGCCCGCGCGACTGACATGCTGCATGCCGCGCGGCGGCCGGCCGGGCGGCGGAGGGGGCGAGGCCCCGGAGGGTGGGTGGGCGGACGGAGTTCGGGCCTGTGGGACAGTCGCGGGCGGGGCGGGGGAGGGCAGCGCGGGCGAACGGGGCGGGGCGGGGCGGAGCGGAGGGGGGCGGGGGGGGCGGAGCGGGGAGGTGGGACAGGGCAGGGGGGGTGCGGGGCGTGGGGGGGGGGGGGGG
>CAXIVR010000007.1:100580655-100611717 GCA_964035755.1 Teleogryllus oceanicus
AAAGGCCCGGGGCCGCGCCCCCCCTGTTGCGAAACGCCCCCGAGCGCGTCCCCCCAGAGGTGCGCCCAATCGCCCGCTAGCTCAACTCAATTCAAATCTTGGGGGGCCTTATTTTCCGTGGCGAGGCTCAGGCATCACATCTGCTTTCCGCCTGACCAGCAAATTCCGCTTCGCTCTTTCCACCGTCTGGGGGAGAAAGCAAGTACCACTGCGGACGGCGAACCAGGCGAGATTCGCCTAGAGGTTTCTTTTAGTCTTGCGGAGCTCTTACATAAGTGAATCTACAGCATGAGACAGCCGGCTTTAATTCTCTTTTGAATAAAGACGCACGAAGGATTCTCCACCCTTAAAAATACATGACTACGATCGCGTTTGAACCCTCGAACTGTAACAGTTCTACACGCTAACCAACACACCACCGAACTGGCTGTACTGGCCTTTGGCACGCTGGCTCACTGGCTTTGGCCGCCCTCGCGACGCAAGCGGAGATGACGGTCGCGCACTTATGACACGCTGTTCGCCACGGCTCAGCATCACGCGCTCGGAAAAGCACGAGTACGCGTTACATCATAGTGGTTCTAAGAACGTGATAGATAGACTCCCTGGCCAAACAGTTTGGAATAATTGATTGATTTTTTCGTGTTTCCGGGCGCGTCAACTGCTTTGGCCATTAGTCCCGTAAGTGTATGTTTTTTCTCGGGAGATGGCGGTGATCTTCCCCCGCTGGATGGCGAGATCCGGCACCGACCTACCGTCGGCTAGTGGGGTTTCCTCCTAACCAAGATTCTCACACCAGCGGGGCACCGCCCAAGCCGGGACAAGCTCTAAGCTCCCGACCGGTCTCACGGAATATGTGGTAGTGTAGTGCATGTTAGTGTAAATGTGTGTGTAAGGTGAGAGGATAGGACAAGGAAGTGGAAGGAAAGATCGCGCGCGGTTCATGGCCCGTTTGGTAGGGTACTGCTCCGGCATTCACCTGGTGTTGATGGGAGAAACCACGGAAAACTACCAATCAGAGCAGCCGCCGCTAGAATTCTCCTCCAGACAGCGACTGAATTCGACCTAGCTGAAAAGCTATTTCGAAAATCCTGCCGCCGTCAGGACTTGAACCTAGGACCTCCCGGTCAGAAGCGCTGCAGTGACATCAGTTGATGCACTGAGCTACCGCTCCCGGTAGTTTGGAATAAGATTGGTACCCATTCCACAAAAGCATAGTTTTGTTTGTCACATTTAAGAAATTACACAGCAAAGGCGACCCCTTAAAGGCCGTCGTACATGCGTTTTCTTGTCCTACTTGACACTTTTTACTGGCTTCCGGTGTACGAGGTTTGTGGTGATCAATTCGATGTAATTGCTTTCGATTACCCCAGTCACCCCTCAGTGCGGTGTACGTTTCGAGTATGATTTCTGTTGTTCTCTCGTTCGTGATAAGAATGTTTCTAGTATTTTAGCATTAATTATCACTAATGCAGTTTCACTTTCTAAATCATTTGTTGCTTCAATGACAATATGTTCACGTTCGCGCGTTTTTTTTGGGGGGGGGGAGTAAATTAGCGTATTTAGAATTTTCATACTTTGTGTGTTGTTTAAAGTACACAGCGCCATTACAACTTCTCGCAATATATATATATATATATATATATATATATATATATATGTAATATTCAACAAATACGTACATAAAAATTATTATTTTTAACCAACCCCTTTCCTCTCCATTCGTTCAATTTCAGTAAATATATTTTATCTTTCACGTGCACACAACACACTGAAGCTCCCCTTTTGCAAATTGCCAGAACTACAAAATTTATTGCGAGTTCTCTCGAATGTTGTTTTTTAAGACCTTTTCTAGTCATATTCTTCCAAAATGTCTTCAAATAAGACCCTAATTTTTGTAGAGTGCGTTCATTGTTGAATATTTCTCTCCACTAAAGTACAAGTTTGTATGGAAGTGGCCAACCCTCACTCCCAATAAGTGTACGTATTCCTTGGATAACTGCTTAGTTCATCTTGCGTAGAAAATGGTAGCCATCTGCGAGAGACTATTCGCAAGACGGAGTGGCAGAGGATAATCGGAAGAATGTCCAGTGGCGTTCAGGAGAGGTCAGTCGCCCCTGTCGCGAATATTCACACTGTCAGCGGCATCCTCAAAGGGATCCGGACGCATTGCTGCATGTCCTTTCGGCTCCTGGTTCAGAGACCGATAGCGCCGCTGGATGCTCCTAAATTGGGATTTTGAAAATAAAAGGTCAGGGGCAACCGTTCTTGAAAGGGTGCCATCACGTATTTTCCGGCCGTGTCGCGCGTTATGTGCTCATTTATTATTGGATTGTGCAGCACATACACACGAGCTCTTTTCTCGTAGTTCGTGCTGCTCTTAGAGTAATCCCAGAGCACTTGGCCAAGCACTAGCATTCGTGTGGAAGTTAGAAGCGAGGGGTAATAACAAATGCTAGTGAAAAATTATCAATGCAATGAACATTAAATGTAAAGTGCATGTGTTTAGTTTCGATGAATTATTTGCATTTTGGGAAAACTCTAGTTTTCTGCATTGAGCTCTAAAAACTGAAAAGAATGTTCTTCTATGGAACCCACGAATTTGTCAGCAAACATCAAGTATCAACACATCGAGTACTCAATTCGTAAGGGGTAGGTAATTCATGAATGAAAGAAGACGGTATGCATAATAGGTTGTTTAAAGCAGAAATTAGTTAAATAGGAACATTTTTACCAATATTATGTAATATGTACTAAAACTCAAGTATAATAAAATTGAATCATTTCTCAGAAAGATGAGTCAAACAAGTAGAATAAATTAAAAACTTGGACGAAGATCCGTAAGACTTAAATAACAAAAACCGACTCTGTTCGAAACCACGAATCTTTTTCGCGATTCGCAAGATTTGAAGACTTATATTTCACTCTCTTAGAGAAAACGTCTCTCCTCGCGGAAGTTGGACTTTTTTTCTTCTCTGATGCTTGACTACCAACTAACATTTTAAAAAATGTATCGCCTTTTTTAAATCGTTTCTACTTCGTTTCAAATTTGATGTTTCGAAATATTATGTGGAATTTGTCTGACGCTATCGGGGATATCTCGGAACAGCCGGTAACGCTGGCGCATGCTGCAAGCCACGAATAAAGCCATCCCCTCTGCCAAGGAAGGAAATCCCGCCCCGTGCCGTCCCATCCCCGAAGTGAAGTGCGACGAGATCTGCGGCGCGCGCGGGCAGCTCCGACTGTCTGGCCGCGCGTGAAAGCACACGCCGGGCGCGCGCGAGCCTATTTTTAACGGGGGTCGTATATTACGCACGCGAACGCTCGGAAGCCCATCAACCTGCTCTAATACGCTCGGCCTAGCTGCCCGTGCCCCGTTGCGCGCCAGCACACCCTGGAGACGTGCCGCTGCAGAAGCGGCTATATACCAGGGGCCATCTGCAGGCTGCTCAACTCGTTGGCACGATGGTCTCGGGAAAAACAGATTTCATTCACTTTTCTTCTTCATTCATTGCTACCGTAATAGCGGAGTTGATAATAATGAAATTAATCCTCGCGATTTAATTTCTCTACCCCTCACGCCACGCATTAGTTAATAAAAATAGAATTTTATAACGGTCATGCATACTTGACATGCCCAATTTCTCGGGTGTGAGAACGTACGTTGGATGGCTAGTATGAATATACTGTGACGTGTTAAATTTGGAAATTTAAGTGCCTACAGTTCACTGTGTTTTGTGATGTGAAGCCTTCAATGAACCCATCAATCATCCTAGAAGACCATCTGAGAAAAAACACATCCATTATTTATAAGGTTTATTTATATAAAGCTAGTATGGTACCATATGAATAATTTTTTTAAACCCTTTAAATACTTTAAAAGGTAATATTTTCAGTTGAACTGTGATCTCATGGCCCATGAAAAGGGTTTTTGAAAACCTGAGATTTTGTTAGTAAGCTAAGTTTTGCCTCAGTGTGATCTGAAAAAAAATTCATGTTTTATGCAACAATTTTTCTCATTTCAAAACGGGTTTTTTGTTTATTATAAGAAAAACCCGCTTGCCCTTTCCGGATTCTTCTATCAAATCCACTCACATCAAATTTAGGACTTTTTGACACCTCATTCACCTCTGTAGTTTGGATTTGATGTTTTCTGGTCAATTTGAAATATTTTCAAGCTATATTCTGAGAGCACCTACAGTGCTTCAGACACTCCGGGTTCGCTAATCACACAGGTGTCAAGAGGGTCGCATACCTGCAGGCGCTACCCTTGTATTCTTTGGCAAAGAGGTTCCAAATTATCGATCCATTCTCCCCACTTGTAACCCCCCCCTTCATGGCTGTTTCCCTTCACTAACCCTATAAAAAGCGTGCGTTTTCGCGCGGGGCTCTCATTCTCTTGTTATTTCAGCTGCGTCCAGTGGCGTAGCTTTGTTAATTCTTCCATAGAGCCGGCTCCTTCAGAGTCGTTATGTATATCAAATTTGTATAGTATTTGTTGTAAATGTGCTTTTAATTTTTTCCTTGCCGAATAGTATGTTAGTTTACTTACAATAGATCAGATCAATTTATGAAGACTAAAATAATATTGTTTCTCATTTCGTCAGTAAAGCCTGAGCCATGGTTTTTTTTTTTGTTGGTTTCCCCTTTGAACCAAACAATGTTTAATGAAATTGAGTGCATAAATGTATTTAATGTGTTGATTTGGACTTGGAAATGGAACTCTTACTTTGAAATGTTAATGATTTACTAATGTTTATTTGTTTGCAGCTCGTTTACTACAAATGTTATGTTTATATGTCGCTGACCTCTGATTGGTGAGGGTGCAGCTAATGTTTACTGCGCATTACTTATGAATGTTGTTAATGTTGCAGTTCCTCCCAAAAGAAGACGGCACTTGGCCGCTTTTGGCAATTATGGAAAGGTGCCCCCGCTGAGTAAGTCGGCGTTTGGCCCGCATTCGGCACACGGGAGACTACGAAAAGGCGTTTGCTTGGCCCGTGCGGAGCTCAACCGCGGCCCTTGTTGCAACGTCAGGCCCCCGCAGCCGGCAGAGAAGTCGGCGGGGCGCTTCACCGGCACGAAGCGGTGGGGTCACGTGCTGACCTTGATGCGGCACGCTGATCGGCGCCGGGGTCTAGGAACAGTTTTGTTCAGCGAGCAGCGGGCGGGCGCTCATGTACCGCCCCCCTTCGCTTATGCGTAAACTTGCTGCATTCCTATGTTGTCTGGTTACAAAGGTATAGTAAGAAATCCATTTCCAAGAATTTTGGTATTATGCACTCCTACGAAAGTTGGTTCCATGGCTCATGCGTAGTTCTTTTATTACGAATGTTATTTGAGAAAGAAGGCCTAAATACGGCTTCTTCAGCAAATTTTTTTATATACGTTTCTATCTACCTCGTCCTAAAGTGGGCATTCAAGGTAGATTATAGACAGCATTTCTGTATGTGCTAGCGCGATGTTGTAGATGCGCTACTTTAGTGTTCACCTTTCTGTTACAAGGTTTATGTTTAAATTTTTCAGCTTCCTCGCCCTAAAGTGGGTTCTTTCAAGGGGTCGACTGAAATCATTAATTCTGTATGTGGCGCTTTTTTGCGCGCCTTTTTATGTGAGACGGCCTCGACCGTCCTTCTTTCTTGCTTGTAAATTGTAATCTGCTTTGTTTTTCCCAGCTGCTTTGCAACCTGCGCATCAGGAAAAACAATATATGTAAAATTGTTTATCTAATAAATGTTTATATTAAAAGTTATTTGATTGTCAATCTCCTGATTTGAGATCCATAAAGTTGTGATACCTTTTCATTAAAACCTGGTGCTCCATTTAAAAAGTTCAAGTGTGGATCTTATATCTTTCTAATTTGTTTAAGAAGTTTTTGTGTTAGCTTTGCATAATTATCTCCTTAGCCAAATGTATGGTCAGTTCGCTAATATTACGTAGCGAAAATTAATGTTATCAATGTGCTGTTTTTCAACAGCTGGCGACCGTATTAAATAAATTGTCATTAAATAAGAGGTCAGCCAAGTTTGATATTTAACACAAAAACTGGCGACCGTGGCAGGACTAAAGGATCCAATTTTGGAAACAATCAAACTTGTATTACAAATTTGTATTTTTCCTTTAAACTTAAAGTTTAATTTGTTCACAGCTGATTTTGTTCTACGTTGTAACGGTTTCACGAGTTCACCTCGTGTTTGTCTTTGAATTTATTTGTCTTCTGGGTTACTCTTGTAACACCTTTTCTTTTTATTTGCTTCAGTTCACATACTTTCAGCATGTCTAACTCCGAACCTCCTGCTGGGGAAGTCTGAACCTCGGAGATGACGAAGCTTTAAGCTCGCCTCCTTCGTATTGACCAGCTGCGGAGAAAGAGGAGTTACTATAGGACGCCTCCCCCCTTTGAAAATTTCCTCAACACCGGCGGTAACGTCACGAAATCCCGCATGGGATTCAACCCTTAGAATCAGATTTCGCAAGTTCCGCGTAATTCAACAAAATTAGATGCATGCTTTAGTGCGGGAGGCCAGGCAACGAAAGGCAGATTTCGGGGAATAGAATTTCGCCCTGATGGCTAGAGCCTCGCAGTGGCACAAGGCGTAAACGGCAAAGGCCGTCTGTCTCAGCGCAGCCGAGTTTAGTTTCGCCCTATTGGCCAGTGGCCTCGACCGGGGCCCCTCGGCCGCGGACAGAGTACCCCGATACGCACGTCAAATCCGTTCCGCCCGGAACAAGGAGGCAGGCATTTCTGTAGACACCGCGTCCTCGCGTACGCCAGTGCCTAGTTCTGATGACGAATATGACGAGGTCCCCCCGCCTTCCAACGCCCCGCGTATTCAGGCATTCATTAGGCCGCGCCTATGTTTTGAAAATTCCTTCATTTTCCGGAAATGATTCCGGTGGGAGCTTTTTTCTCTTTATTCAGTTTGGTATATTCCCGACCTGCCAGAAATTGAAAAATGGCACTTTCTACAATCTTATCTTACTGGTAGCGCTGCAAAGCTAATTGCCGGCTTGCCTTACATCGTGAAAGTTATGCCGAAGCGATTCGATTCTTAAAATAGATATGAAAACCCTAAGCTTCAAGCATAAATTAATTTCATCTTTATTTAATTACAATATGACTGCGAAAGATTCAGCTAGTCGTTTATTCGCGTTAGTTGACCCTAAACGTAATGTTCGTGCTCTTAAGGTTCTAAAGAACCCGTGGAATATTGGGATTCTATCCTAATTTTTCTTACCTCCAAGTTAGACGAATATACGCATAAAGACTGGGAAGCGCATTCGCCAAACACGCGCATTAACTCTTGATAATTTATACTCGTTCTTGGAGGCCAGAGCCACGTCCCTGCTATGTAGCTGCCGATGGGAGAAGTAAAGAAGGACCCCCCAAGTCAATACCTAAAAGCGGGAATTTCGTTTCGGGATCGGAACGAGTGTGTAACTTGTGCAAGGTTCGCATAATCTCATAAAGTAAATTATTTCTGAAAAATCCCTTTATGATAGATCCCACCTCGTCAAAGAAACCGGCTTTGCTTTGTGTCCCCAAGTCCGGGCATGGCGTGTCCACGTGCGCAGCTATCGTGTAGTAAATGCAAAGCAAACACCACTCATTTTTGCATAGAGAATTCGGGCCGCGGATAAATGTGGAACAAACGGCAGTAGCAAAAGACGAATGCTCCGAGGTCGCGAGTGCGAGACTGTAAGCGCGCACGTGAATAACAACTTTGCCTCGAACCCGCGCTCTACCGTCCGCGTATTAGTAAAGAACGCGGAAAATAAGCTTTAAATTCAGAGCCCTTCTTGACAACGGTAGCACGCATTTCTAATCACTGAATCGGCCGAAAAGAAATTGAAGGTACAGGCTAACACTACTTCAATCTGCATTCCCGGGAGTCGGCGGCACTGTTTCAAAATTTTTAAAAATCAGTTCGTTTGTCAATGGCCTCCGCTGTTAGCAATTTAACTTCAGCTTAAATGCACGTAGTAAAAAATATTACGTCTGACATTCCTACTCACTCTCTCGATCCACAAATTGTCAAAATTCCTAAAATGTAAAGCTTGCGGACCCTGAATATCACATTGCGGCTCCTGTGATATTTTGTTAGGCGCCGACGTGTTTTGGAATTGTTTAAGATCACGCAAAGTAAAACTTCCGCGTACAAACTGTTAAATTTGACATTGAAAGAAACTGCATTCGGATACATTGTAACCGGCACTATAAAGAATTCTTCGTTAGCTCGATCTAGTCTTTGTAATTTTGTAACGGAACAACTTAATTTTAAAAAGTTCTGGGAATCGGAAAAAATCCGCGACAGTGCCCTCGCGTTCGAATGAAAATGAGTTTTGTGAGAATATGTTTCTAAATTCCTTTCTCGTGATTCCGAGGGAAGGGTTTATCGTGAGTTATCCGCTCTTAGAGCATAAATTCGGTACCGCTTTCAGTAAAAGGCCGCTAACAGATTCTTTGCAATAGAAGCTAGATTTCAGAATAATGCGGAATTGAAAGAACAGTATTTCGAGTTCATGCGTGAATATCTTCGTTTGGATCATATGGAACTTGCAAATGATCAATTTTCCGATGGCGGCAAGGTGAACTACTGATCCACCATCCTGTATTTAAAGAGGGAAAAAATAAGAATTTTTTTTGACGGTCCTTTTGTAATCGACCGGGCATTTGTATAATAATTTAATCCCCTGCGGCCCAGTAGTTAAAACGGATTTGTTCTCTTTATTAATAAATTTCCGCTGGAAACTGGCATTTTGCGCGGACATGAGAAATTTTATCGTCAGATTGTCTCCCCCCAGCAAAAGAGACCTTCAGCGCATTTTGTGGCGCTTCGACCGACTACTCCGCCGCAGGCGTACCGGGTTTAAACAGTAACTTATGGTCTTTCTAGCTCTGCCCTTTTTTGCCACGCGTTCTCTGTTGCAACTCGCCGTGGAAAATGAAAAGGAATGTCCGCTTGCTTCGCCTAATAAAAACAACTTCATGTAGATGATTTTAGTATTCAGCTGTTCTGATGAGAATTTCGCAGTTGATGCTCTTTCAGAATTGATTCAACTATTAAAATAAAGATGCTTCCGCTCGCTAAATGGCGGTCAAATTCTCCCCAAAATCTTGATAAACTTAAATTTCAATGTCCGTTGGGCCTGTTCAACTTACGGACAAAGAAGTTACGAAAACCTTAGGCCTTTTGTGGGATTCGAAACCGATAAATTAATTTACTACACATGAATCTCTAATTCCGGTCACCAAACGCTGATTCTCTAAAAAATTTGTAAGCTATTTGATCCTTTAGTTGCTAAGCCCCTTTCATAATTCAGGCTAAGGTGTTAATGCAACAATTGTGGAAGCTTAAGATAGGTTGGGATGATCATGCCAGCTGACCTTATGGCAAACTGGTCCAATTTTTCAATAATCTTTTACTTTGAATAATCTCGTATGAAAGACATGTGCCCGTGCTAGGCGACTCGCAGAACTTCATGTTTTCTGCGACGCAGCTCTTCCGCCTGGCGCGCAGTTTTTTAGTTACAAACAATGCCTCTCATTTGATCGTTTTAAAACTAGGGGCGCTCGGCAAAAGAAACGGTAACAATTCCTAGGCTCGAGCTCTGCGCCGCCTACTCGGTGCGACGCTCGCCGACAAATTATTAAAATTAGTTCCCTTACGTATTCGGGCGTGTATTTCTGGTCCGATGCTCAGGTCGTGCCCACTGGCTTTCAAGCCACCTGCCAACTGGATCCTTATGTGGCGAATCGAGTCGCAAGATTCATAAATTAACTAAAACTTTAAATGGCTTCATGTGCCGACCAAGAAAATTCCGCCGACATAGCTTCGAGAGGCATGGCCCCTAAAAAATTAATAAACAATTTTTGTGGTATGGCCAGGTTTTGCTATTACCTCGCACCTCGTGGCCTCCACAGCCGTAGACGAATCCTTCGGTCCGCGTTGGTTCATGCTACGCCGTTCATGCTCCGCACCGCCCAATTCTTTATTAACAAAAACTCGATACAACAAACTTCTACGAGTAAATCGGGGGGATCTTGCGATTTGTCAATAATTGCGGGAAAGTCGAAAAAGAAAGTACGGAGCAGGGAAGTTCTTACGGCTCGGAAATAAATCCCGCCGAAATTAGAATTTTTAAATGTTTGCAATCTGAATGCTTTCCTCTTGAAATGAAACTATTAATTGACAAACAACATCTTTTCCGAAAAGCCCCTTAACCTTCTCAATCCATTCTTAGATGAAGATGGATTATTAAGAATAGGAGGCGACTGCAATTTTCTGATTTGAGTTTGACCAAAAACACCATTATTCTTCCATTTAATCACTTTGTCACTAGCTGATTATTAAACATACTCATGAAAATTCCCATTTGGGGCCACAGCCTTGCTTTTCTTTTACGCTCTAGGTTCTGGCCCCTTAAGGGCTCCGTTCTTTAAAGGAGTCGTCCGTAAATGATAATTTGTTTCAAAGCCAGTCCTGTGCCTGCCGAGCAGATTATGGCTCCGCTTCCATCATCACGCGTTGAAGCATCTTTGCCATTTTTTCCATACAGGTCTGGGTTATGCCGCCATTTTCTCAACATCCTCTAATAAGCAGCATACTGAGAAAACATATATCTTGATTCTCACTTGTATGGCTACTCGTGCCGTTCATCTCGAGCACGTTGGTCTGCAACTTCTGATGCATTTTTATTAGCGCTCCGGCGTTTCATTGCAGGCGGGAAACGAGCGTCTTATACAGTGATAATGCTGGGAAAACCCTTTTAAGGGCGCAGAGGAAAATGGCAGAGTGGATGGGAAGGAGATGAAAAGGGGTTCCCCAAGAATGGGTTAATTTTTAATAAATAATAGGATAGAATGGAAATATATTCCTCCTACGCTCCACATCATGGGGGGGTGTGGGAGCGATGGTCAAGAATGTCAAATCTTATTATATAAGTCGACCTAAATGAAAGTTCTATCTCATGAAAAATTTTCACCTACTAATAGAAATAGACAATTTTAATTCAAAACCCTTGTGCTCTATATCAGATGATGCTGACTCAATAGAAGCCCTCCCTCCCCACTTTTTACTAGCAAGCAGCTCAACACCTTGGCTCTGCCACCTCCCCGCCTACCATTACTAAATCTTTGAATGTATTCCAGGCTATACAGGACAAGGTCCCCGTTCTGGAAGCGGTGGAGGCTGAATATCTAAACCAGCTGCAGACCAGGGCCAAGTGGCGCACCAGCAGCCCGGACCTGAAGGTGGGACCTAGTCATTGTGAGTGGAAGACCTCCCACCTCTCATCTGGCCTCTGGGGAAAGTGCTGGGGATCCTTCCCGGACGCGACTATCAGTTCGGATAGTCAACTGAAAACTTTGCAGGGTGTAATCACTCGCACCTTGCCGAAGATCTGCCCTCTTTCCCCTTTGCTGAGGGACGCCGATAACCTGTGAGAGTGCCATCTCCTCCCCGCGTAGTTTCCTGTAATAGAGTTGAGTGAGCGCATTCCACAGTGACTTGGTTAAGCACTCTGTTCTGCCCAGTTCCCCAGCATGTTAAATTTGGAAATTTAAATGCCTTTCAGTTCACTGTGTTTTGTGATGTAAGCCTTCAATGAAACCCTCAATCATCCTAGAAGACCATCTGAGAAGAAAAACATCCATTATTTATAAGGTTTATTTATATAATTAGGCTTAGTATGGTACCATATGAATAATATTTTTTTAACCCTTTAAAACTTTTTAAAAAGGGAATACTTTACAGTTGAACTGTGATCCATGGCCATGAGAAGGTTTTGAAAACCTGAGATTTTGTTAGTAACAGCTAAGTTTTTGCCTCAAGTGATCTGAGAAAAATTCATGTTTTATGCACAATTTTTTTTCATTTCAAAAAAGGTTTTGTTTATTATAAGAGAACGTTGTCCTACCGGGTTCTTCTATCAAATCCGGCATCTACATCAAATTTAGGACTTTTTGACACCTCATTCACTCTGTAGCTTCAGATTTGATGTTTTCTGGTCAATTGAAATATTTTCAAGCTATATTCTGAGCAGCACCTACAGTGCTTGCAGACACTCACAGTTCGCTAGATACACAGGTGTCAAGAGGGGCGCATACCCCCGCAGGCGCTACCTTACGTATTCTTTGGCAAAAGGGTTCCAAATTATCGTCCCTTCTCCCACTGTTGTAACCCCTCCCTTCATGCTGTTTCCTTCACTACCCCTATATAAAGCGTGCGTTTTTCGCGCACAGGCTCTCATTTCTTGTTATTTCAGCTGCGTCCAGTGGCGTAGCTTTGTTAATTCTTCTCAAGAGCCGGCTCCTTCAGAGTCTTATGTATACAAATTTGTATATAGTATTATTTTTAAATAGTGCTTTTTAATTTTTTCCTTGCCGAATAGTATGTTAGTTTACTTACAAAAGATCAGATCAATTTTTGAAGACTAAAATAATATTGTTTCTCATTTCGTCAGTAAAGCCTGAGCCATGGTTGTTTTTTTTGTTGGTTCCTTTGAACCAAACAATGTGTAGAAATTAGTGCATAAATGTATTTAATGTGTTGATTTGGACTGGGAAAAGGAACTCTTACTTTGAAATGTTAATGGGTTTACTAATGTTTATGTTGTTTGCAGCTCGTTTACTACAAATGTTATGTTTATGTCCTGACCTCTGATTGGTGAGGAGGTGCGCAATGTTTACTCGCATTACTTATGAATGTTGAATGTTGCAGTTCCTGCCATAAGTAAGACGGCACTTGGCCTTTTGGCAATTTTTTGGAAAGGTGCTCCCGCTGGTAAGTCGGCGCTTGGCCCCATTCGGCCACGGGGGACTACGCAAAGGCGTTTGCTTGGCCCGTGCGGTAGCTCGAACCGCGGCCCTTTTTGCAACGTCACGGCCCCGCAGCCGGCAGAGAAGTCGGCTGGCTACAGCTTCACCGGCACGAAGCGGTGGGGTCACGGGGACCTTGATGCGGCACGCTGATCGGCGCTCGTGTCTAGGAACAGTTTGTTCAGCGAGCAGCGGGCGGGCGCCGCCGTACCGCCCATCTCGCTTATGCGTAAACTTGCTGCATTCCTATGTTGTCTGGTTACGAAAGGTATAGTAAGAAATCCATTTCCCAAAATTTTGTATTATGCACTCCTACGAAAGTTGGTTCCATGGTCATGCGTAGTTCTGTTTATTACGAATGTTATTTGAGAAAGAAGGCCTAAATAAGCTTCTTCAGCAAATTTGTTTATATACGTTTCTATCTACCTCGTCCAAAGTGGGATTCAAAAGGGAGATTATAAGACACATTTTCTGTATGTGCTAGCGATGTTGTAGATGCCTACTAAGTTAGTGTTCACCTTTCTGTTACAAGGTTTATGTTTCAATTTCCCGCTTTCGCCCTAAAGTGGGTTCTTTTCAAGAGGTCGACTGAAATCATTAATTTGTATGTCGGCGCATTTTGCGCGCCTTTGGTTTTTGGAGGCCTCGACCGTCCTTCATTCTTTCTTGTAAATTGTAATTCTGCTTTGTTTTTCCGCAGCTGCTTTGAACCTGCGCATCAGGAAAAAACTAATATAGAAATTGTTTATCTAATAAATTTTTATATTGAAAGTTATTTGATTGTCATATCTCGATTTGAGATCCTATAAAGTTGTGATACTTTTCATTAAAACCTGGTGCGTCCATTTGAAAAGTTCAAGTGTGACGACAATCTTCAATTTGATAGCTTGACTTTTGTGTTAGCTTTGCATAATTATCTCCTTAGCCAAATGCATGGTATTTCCTAACATTGAAAATTAATGTTATCAATGTTTTTTTAACAGCTGCGACCATTAAAAAATTGTCATTAAATAAGAGGTCAGCCAAATTTGATATTTAACATGACGATGTGCCTTGAAGGTTGAGCGTGGGATATCAGACCAAAGACAAGAGCAAAAAATTGAATTTAAGAAAAAAGAGTCTCTAAGAGAAATGAAATAGCACAAAATTATTTGAAAACTCTATCTCAAAATGCATGCAAATCTCCCAGATCTTAGATCATTTCGCAGTGGAGATTATGAACGTTCACGAAATGGAAAGTCATTTATGTTGGAAGCTATTGCGGCAACATTTTTCTAAACAGACCACGGAGCATGAGTAAAAAGGCAAAGAATGTTGGCTTTAAATAGCAACAGCAGAGGCCCGTTCGCTGTACTCCAGTTGGTCCCACGGCCGCCCGCCCGCGAGTGCCCCGCCCGGCCCGGCCCCGCCCCGCCCCGCTCCGCCTCGCTCGCCCGCCCGCAGCCCCGCTCTGCCCTGTCCCACCCCGCCCCGCTCCGCCCCACCCCGCTCCGCCCCACCCCGCTCCGCCCCACCCCGCTCCGCCCCACCCCGCTCGCCCGCCCGCAGCCCCACTCTGCCCTTCCCCGCCCTGCTCCGCCCCCGTTCGCCCACCCGCAGCCCCGCCCTGCCTGTCCCACCCCCCGCTCCCGCCCCACCCCGCTCCCTGCCCGCAGCCCCGCCCTGCCCTGTCACTCCGACTCCGCCCCACCCGCCACTCCGCTCCCGCTCCGCCCTGCCCCCTTTCGCCCGCGCCTGCCTCCGCCCCGCCCCACCCGCCCCGCCGCACGCCCGTCCCAGCCCCGCCCTGCCCTGTCCCACCCTCCCGCTCCGCCCACCCCGCCCCACTCCGCTCCGCCCCGCCCCGCCCCGTTTCGCCCGCGCTGCCCTCCCCCGCCCCCCCCGCGACTGTCCCACAGGCCCGAACCCCGTCCGCCCACCCACCCTCCGGGCCTCGCCCCTCCGCCGCCCGGCGGCCGCCATCGCGCGTGCATGTCAGTCGCGCGGGCCACTGGTCGTTTCCTCATTCCGCCGCCCAAGTTATTCTTTCATTCTCCGCGCCGCCCGGCCCCGGACCCCGGACTCCGCCATTTGAATAGCTAACGACCGGGCGAGCGCTTGCCTCCGCCGGCCTAGGCCGCCGTCACCGCCTTGCCCCGCGCCGCACACTCCCACTCGGCTGATCCCAGAGCGTGAGAAACCTCAGAACCAACCGTACCACTGCGTTAGAGGCAGATTCTGAATCCATATCTGTGGGCTGTGTTTAGCTGCATTTTTTAAACAAAAGGCACAGTGGGAGGGAGGAACTGTAGGGAGAGTGGAAGAGAAGGAAGAAATACTTTTTTTTAAATTTCAGCTTCAATTCTATTCAGACCCTTTAGTCTTGCGATGTATTACTCTGAACTAATTCTAACACTTGACAATCAATATTTGCATTTTCTCCATTCATAGAAAATTCATTAATTTTACCGTTTTCTTGGTAGTTCATCCATTTTCTTCTCTTTTTTATACGGGTAGCGGGCTGTAAATGCTGAGTCTTCTTATGACAATTTTTCATTTGCCCCACCCCCTCGCCCGCCCCGCCCCACCTCGTCCCACCCCGCCCTGCTCCTCCCGCCCTGCTCCTCCCCGCCCCCACCCCACCCCACCCCACCCCGCCTCGCTCCGCCCGCCCGCCCCGCCCCACTGCCCGGGTACTTTAGCCCCACCCACACTCCACCCTCCTCACCTCACCCCGCTCACCATCCCCCTGTCAGCGGTATTCACTGCAGCGCCTCCCGGCCGGGAGGTCTGGTTCAGTGCTGACGGCGGCAGGATTTTCGACACTGACTTTTCAGCTAGGTCGAATTCAGTCGCTGTCTGGAGGAAACCGGCACTGATCGGTAGTTTTCCGTGGTTTCTCCGATCAACACCAGGCGAATGCCGGAGCTGTACCCTAACAAACAGGTCACGGACCACGCGCGATCTGTCCTTCCCATTCCTTGTCCTATCCTTTCCCTTTACACCCCCACTTACACTAACATGCACTACACTACCACATATTCCGAGAGGCCGGTCGGGTGCATAGAGCTTGTCCCGGCTGGGGCGGTGCCCCGTGGGAGAGTGCTAGGTTAAGAGGAAACCCCACTAGCGGACGGTAGGTCGTCGCCGGATCTTGCCATCCAGCGGGGGAAGATCACCTCCATCTCCCGAGAAAAAACATGCACTACACTAACGGGAGTAATGACCAAAGCCGTTGACGCGCCCGGAAACAGGAAAAAATCAATCAATCCCGATAAACATTATACACTACATTTACTGGACTAAGAACCTCAGTAGTCGACGTGCCCGAAATCACGAAGAGTCCACCAACCAACGTAGGCTGCGGCGGCGGGAGCGATGGAAGCCTCGCGGGCAGCGGCGGGGGCTTTGGAGGGGGCGGCGCCCCACCCGCTGCG
This sequence comes from Teleogryllus oceanicus, assembly GCA_964035755.1. Lineage (NCBI taxonomy): Eukaryota > Metazoa > Arthropoda > Insecta > Orthoptera > Gryllidae > Teleogryllus > Teleogryllus oceanicus. The sequence goes on from CAXIVR010000007.1 coordinate 100,596,889, forward strand.
CCCCAACCCTTCCGCTTTGCTCTCTCCCACAACCCGCCCTCTCATATTCGACTGGTCCCACCTCACACACCGCCCCTCCTCCCCCTCGCTCCACAAACAATTCCCCTCTCCTCCGCTCCATTCCTTCATTCATTCAGTCCCCCCTCCCCAGCCCCTAACCGCGTTCCGGAGCAGAGCCTTACGAACACTGCCGATGCAAATTCTGGGTCCTCTCTGGGAAATTCTTCCCAGGACTGCCAGGCTTTAAGGCAGAGAAAATAATTTCTAGGAATTGTCCAGTAATGAATACTCATCTTATTTGGAAATAGGCGATCGTTGTACGACAAAGCATTTTACAGGATTATTCAGGATGTTAAAGTCACAAAGCGAAAAACTGAAGGAAATATAATTTGAATCATTAGAAAAACCCTCAATAAATTAGAGAATTGTATTTATATTTACAATATTCACCCTTGTGTGTATTAATGTGAACAATGGGATCAAAGAATGACGCCACCGGTGTGTGACGTGTTCTTTCCACCCTCCCAAGCGCCTACACCCTCGAACAGATCGTAATGGAAAGCATACTATTTAAGGTGAAGCATGTTGGGTGGGAAAGCTCACCATTCCACAACACCCGGTAAACAACCATGCCTTAGTGGGACTCGAACTCTCAACGTCTCTGACCGAGATCGCAACTTTCCTACTGACTTAGAGATAGTCGTCCGAGTCGGCGATTTGCTTATACTTCTTGTTCACATTAATAAGGACAGGTGGCATTGTTAGTTATTATTAGAGCCCGGATTTGTATGCAAATGCATATTTTTTGTATTAATTTTTGCTTGGAAAATAAGCCCATATCTTTACGAATTGGCCCATTTTCAGCATTCCTAACGAATTTATTTTGCATATTTTGCAATATTTTAGGGTTACTGCATATTTCTGCATATTCAGCGTCATTTTTAAAAAATAAGAAAATGGTAATAATTTATTAAAATCAAACTTCTTGAAACTGGTAAATTATGATTTATAGTTTTCGTGGTTTTTGAAACAGCTCACTTGTCACCATAAAGAAGTGAATGTGCTTTTAGCCTCAAAACTGTTGCCAACAGATGTTTACTTCGATTTATTCATAGTGTCCTTTGACAGGTCATCAGCTGTTACGGTGTCATCCAATCTGGAGCTTAAACATATAGTGACGTCACTGCAGTGACCGATTGGATGACACTGCAACACCTGATTTACGTCAATAGACCCTATGTTTACATCAAAGAATATATGTAGTGTATTTTGCTTGTACCACGTGCGCGACCAAGGGAAGATTGAATTTCGGGCGAGGGGACACGGATCGTCGCGCTCAGTGTCTCAGACACGAACGAGACGTAAACATGTAGACCTTTTTCTCCTTATCTATAAGGAATCGTTTTTCAGTAAGAGAAGCATATGCGTGGACATCACCGCACCATTAAACAAGCAAGAAATAAATTATTCCAACTCCGGTCACTAATCAACAACCACAAATCTCTGTCATACACAAACAGTACAACACTATACAAAACTATAATCAGACAATACTGCTTTATGCATGCCCCATATGGACAAATGCAGCCCCCAGAAATGTCAATAAAATTCAAGTAATACAAAATAAATTTTTAATATTAATCACAGATGCCCCCTGGTTCACAAGTAATAAACCAAATAGCACAAATATCACACAACTTCAACCAAAAACTAACAAACATACCAGCAGCATCCCATTACAAACTACCGAAAAATCCAACCCACACTCGAATAAAAAATAGATTTCCTTTTGAAGCATTCCTCAAAATTTTAGCCAACCACGATTCTTAACACCGAGGTTCTCCCCTAGAGTATCCTCTCAATGTATAGATTAAGTTAGCTTAGATATTTTAACTAGAATAAGTCTGAAAATACATCTGTAAAGTAATTGTACTGAACGATGTAAACCTTCCAAAATTAATAAATGTGTTTAATAATAATCACCGCACCATCTCGCTCAGTAGGGCCTACCAAAGAAATCTCTCTAATATCAGGAAGCAACCATTACATCTTGCTTAACCATAACATCTTGCTCTCAAAATTACCTTCTTATGGAATTCGTGGTATTGCCCTAGATTGGATAACCTCGTACCTTAAATATCGATCTCAGAGTAGAAATACCGTACTGGCACGAAAGGACATTATTTACTTATCTTTCCAATTCTTTGCCAATTGAACATGGGGTCCCACAAGGTTCGATCTTAGGTCCTATCCTCTTTCTGTTGTACGTAAACGATATGCCCTCATGTATTAACAATGGAAGAACAGTTGTGTTTGCCGATGACACGAATGTTCTTCAAAAAAGAAACAATAAATTGCAACACCGCACACTCACGGAATGGTCGTGGAACTGATACGCGATGATTCTCTCTTGGCTGCCAATTTTGTGTAGCCAATTGAGCGATCAGAACGGGCGTAAGAGTACTTCAGACATGCCCAAGTGTTACGGTAGTCTAAGTAGAAAATTAAATGAACGAATCACACCATTCAACACACAACACACCGTTTTCACAGCAGATGGAAACGTTTTATTTCGTAACGCCTATGGGACGCATGTTATATGCGAGAGATTTTTTGTTTAATTTCCCAGCACTACCATCAGACATGTATATTTCTGAACTTTCATTCAAGGCCGAACTTCTGCCTTTGAAAATTAGTCAGCAGTCAAGGCCCCAAAGGGAGGTCTCCGATATAGTTTTAATCAAAAGCATTTTAGTTCAAAAATATAGAATATTGTTTACTAGGGGCGGATTTTCATGAATTTTTTTTTCTTTTCACTCTAGAACAATGCCGTTTAGTATAGAAATTAATTTTATGTTATGAGAAAAGGAAATGACCCATTTTTATAGGTAATTATTTTCCATTTTTGTCGATTTCGACTAATAAGTCATTTTTGATCTTTTACCGTCATTTTTAATTTATTATAGGCTGATTTGCAATTTTAGTGTCATTTTTAATGGTACTTGCTTCAAATAATATTTACGAGATGCAACAAATGTTCTTCACAGAATTACTCAGTTGCCTATTCTATTTGTTCGCTCAGAAATTATTTTGACAGCCATTGTGAGTATGTAATTCTTGTGACGTATATCAGCAGCGCCAGTCCGATTTCGTGATAACTAAAGACAGAGATTTCCTGGCAAAGAACAGTCCAAACCAAACGTTTGTTAGCTGAGCTCACTCTTAAGAATGGAAGAAGCCTCGATTACATCAGTAACGAATCCAACAGCTTGAGTTGTTCATCCGAACTGGTTTTCATAAGATTTTTTACGTCATTTTTCTTTGGTTTCAGAACATTTTTAAAGCATTTTAAGAGCATTGTATTGATAATTTTTTGCGAAGTTTTAGTTCATCATAATCCGCTCCCTATTTATTACATTTTACAAGTTAATTAGCTGTTTACTAATAAACTTAGTTTTTAATACAGTTTTACAATATTTCGATTTTCCCTAATAAATATATTTTTTCCTTCGATGAAAAAGGGTCCCAACACTGTTTAATGTGTAGGGGTGCTGGGTCTTTAAAATACAATTATTTTCAAAACATTTTTATCGATTATATACCAATGATTTTTTTCACGTTTCAAAGGGGCAATATCATCATTACAATTCAAATATTCCTACAAGAATGTGCATTGCATTTTAATAATAAACATTTTTCCCATGTGAATTTTATGCTGCATATTTATAGATATTTTAAAGATTTATCGTGTATAGTATATGTAACCGAACGTAATTATCCCTAATATAATTAATATAATAATACGAATATTTCGAATTACGTCGGGAATATCAACTGTAATGGAACTCGAATTAGCTCATATATAATTTTTTTAAATAATTATTTACTGTGTATTCTCTTTGCCGCACGCTTGTCGGTCAATTGTAACGGTTTGCGATCTCTCATATTAATTTTTCAATAATAATATTTCGCTAAGCCTTAGAACTAATCCGCCGTTTTGAGTATTCTTTTTTATTTTGAGGATAGGAATTCGCGAAGCCGCCCCATACGGGAAACAGGATGCCTATCATCGGTTTGGGAATTGGATACGTAGTTTGCTCCTCTCTTTCTCACAAATGAAATGAATCACCAAATTTTTCAAAGTTGATCATTACCGCCGCAAGTACCGTGCAATTCCGTTTATAGCTGCATCAAAAAAATTGCTACCTCACTGTACCACCGTTTCCATTGGCTATCACACAACACAACAGAAAAATACCAACACTACTAAAACATTATGCCCTTTCCTTGAACACAATAGTACAACACATTCACACGTAAAACAAAAAAAATCATTCACGCATGCATGCATTGTTTTCTATGGCCATTTGCTTTTGACATTCTATCAACTACGAAAAAGTTCTTGGCCTTCTCATATTGCTATGTTGAAATAAAATTTAAATGTCCATTTCGCTGACGTCGGGCGCTTCCGGCTCCTCCAGAACAATCAGCACGCGCCTCGCCGGCCTCCGAAATTACCAATTTTTCATTTTAAAACTCCATTCTACGGCCCTACTCGTACTTCCACCCATCACTGAAAAATGTCACATTACATTTGTGACATCAAATCAACGTGGCTTCCATCCGCGATGTGGCCCACATCGACTCTTAGCATCCTTCTGTGTTCCCGTTTCTGTCCGGTTCCTCAGCTTTGAGAAACAATTGCCATCTCCCTCGTTCGTCATTTACTTTTGGAATGAGATTGCATTTTCTCTTTAGATTTTGCTCAAATTCTATCCCGCTCTCTTCCGTAGTTAAATTAAATACCCTTTTGGTTATTTTTCCGTTATTTATTATCTTTTAGCCGTGTTCAGATTTTTTGACATAAGGATTTCGCTTTGTGTTGTTCGATTGTTTTCCGAAAATGATGATTCCTACCAAAAACTTAAATGTTCGTACGAATATTGGTCACCCTAAAATCCCTCTTCTTTCTTTCTTTATTTATTTATTCCGGTCTGTCTGTTGTTCCACAGTTCCTCAGCTCCAGCCTAATAAATAAATAAACACTACTCTTCCGAATTCCGTCATATGTTTATGCAAACATGCCGCTTTTCTATTAAATTACATATTCTATTAAAAATATATCGAAATTACTGCTTTTGACGAGTCCGTCTGGATCTACACATACTTGTATATGGCATATTTTAGGCATATTCACTGCATAGAAATCCAGTATCTAGTTATTATTAAGCATTGATAGGCGAAATGAGGGATTAAGGATTGCAGTTTAGTGTCGTGAAAGGGGAGCGGCACGCGGGCAGTTGCGTTCGAGAAGCTCTGATTGAACCTATCCGAATTCCTTTCTTCATGCGAGAATAACACCCTAGCACATTGTCCACGATGTCTATCCAAAAAGCGATTCGACGTCAAGCCAGACATTTTCTCAATATTACTCCAGTTCATTACATTCAATTTTATTTTATAAATCTAACTCGTGACAATTTGTAAAGTCCATAAATAATAAATGTAATTAACAACTACTCTCCCGTGTAATAAATACTATCAAAATAAATATTCTCGGAAATGTTTACCTAAACGTATTGGAGGTTTTGAATACTGAATTTTATTTTTCATCCCCTCACAGTCATATTTATAGTTCAAGGGAAAAAATTATAAACTACGCGCATTATTGTGCTGCTTTTTTGACCCAACACGTTCACAAGGCGATAAATTCATCGTATTGTTTTTTTAGAAGTAAACAGAGGAAAAAGAAAACAATTTGGACTGAACTAGTGGGTAGCATTTACAGTGTAATACTTCGTCTGCATTGCAAGATGTTCAAAAACCCACTATCTCAAACACAAGAACTGAAACAAATCTTCAACCTTCGAAAAAAAACTGATTCACTAGGTATGGAATGCCAGTTTACTCTTCTTCTTCTTTCCTTCTTCTTCTTCTTCTTCTTCTGAGGTTCTACGACCTTCAAGTGAACGTCTTGGCCTGCTCAACTACCCTTTTCCATTTGCCCTATTCTTCATCTCGATCAATTTTCAATCTTCATTTTCCTGATGTCTTGACATCATCTTTCCATCTATTTTAAGTCTTCCTCTTCTCGCGGTGCTCACTACATTCCAGCTAAAGATCTTGTTCACTATTCTGCCGTGCGACATCCTATTAAGTAGGCCAAGCCAACAATCTCATGGCTTTGATAAAATTTAATATGTTTTTATGGTCTTATGTACTACTGTCCAATTAGGAATTGTTCCTAATCCGCCAATCTCCATTGGGTATTTTAATTGGCCTAATACCCTTCTCATAATCCGTCTTTCAAAAACCGCAAAACGCTGCGCATCCTTTTCTTTTATAGTCCACTTTTTGTGGCACAAGTTACAACTGGACTAATCAGTCACATAGAGTTTTAGTTTGGCGCCCTTTCATAACATTGTACTTTTCAATAGCTGCAATGTGCAAATTATCTCTATTTCCCTACAATTCTTGCTTTCATTTCTTCCTCCACATCATTGTTGCAAGTAAACATTGCTCCCAAAAACATATAAGAGCGCACTTCTTCATAGGTTTTATTGGTAATAGTATTGGAGTTATTTGGGTAACGTTGACCTTACATCACATGTACACATGTACTCAAAAAGAAAATCGGTATACTAAAAGGAGGAAATAGTTCTGTCAATCATGTAATATCTAAGTCAGTTACTCTAGTGATTAGATAATCAGATTAGCTGTCAGAAGGAGAAAAAATCAAGTATTTTCTACTTTTCTCGCTGAGCGATGTTGTTTCTCAAAAGCATCATGTTAATTTCAATAAAGATATCTCAACTCTGCATTCTCAACTCTGGCGCACAGTAGAGGCATGGATTGAGAATTATTTCTATCTGTGATTGTTTGAGAATGACATACTACCGCATAAAGACGGAGTCAATACCATATATACAGTATGATTATCCTCAGAGAGTGTAAACGCTGAGTAATGATCATCAGACCACCGTCAAGTAAATGTAGCTTCACTATGCGCACGTTTCCTTTTGCTTGTAGTGGTAGTAGAGCTTAGGGTGAGTTTCTATTTGGTTAACAATACAGAAAAATCAAATCTGTTCGTTCGTTTACCGTTACAAATGTTTTCTATAATTTTTTCGGCAACGAAAATATCTAGTTTTTGAAATGTTAATCTCTGGCTTTTTTAAATTTATTATTATTATTATTATTATTATTATTATTATTATTATTATTATTTATTACTATTATTTTTCATCTATCAACTATTAATAGTTAAGTTGTTGGGAAGGGATTCTGAAACTCAAGAAAGCGTGCGCAGATGATTTTCCCCATACGTCACATACTTTTTTTACTGTTTTGACTAAATAAATAAATAAAGTTCCGACTCCACCCACATACAATTTCCGGTCATCCATTGATGGAGAACATCTTATCTACTTTGTATTTGCTCAGAGATCCAGAACATATATGACTGTAAATACGGATTTCCAGAAGTTTATTTTGGAAAAATTTAACCTTTAGTTCAATTATTGAAATACATTATGTAATCATATGATTTAGAAGTATCTTGCAAGGAAAAGATTCAAGTTACATTTTATACTATTCCATATTATTAACAACCATGTTTTTCACAAGGAGTAAAATTAACTAGAGTCATTATTTTCCGAGAATAATAAACCTAAAGATCCGATTTTTATTAAATTCAAATATTTTGAATAATTCCAAACATTGAACAAAGACTAAACTAAAGCATAATTAATCTTTTTTATAATTGAAGTTATTTAGTAGAGCATTGAATTTAAACTAGACAGAACATTAAACTTAAAACACAGTATATACGAAAAATACTGGCACTGTGAGTCTGGACAATTAATGGAGGAACAACATATCAGATGTAATGCGGGAAACATCTTTAAAAGCCGCTAGCAAACCTGGTTAACGCCTGTGTAAATCTGACGCCATCGAAAGCCCTTACAGCGGAAACAAAGTGGTGGTGACAGATTTACAACCAGCCCAAGTGAAACTTGTGAATGGATCATAAACCTGTGAAGGGCCCTTTAAAGCGACCCATTCATGGGCAAACAAGCCGACGATGCGTCGACTCCAAAACAATCGCCGTTGCTACCTGTTCCGTTGTTCTCGCAATGGATCGACATATTACAACCTGCTCGCATCAAGGTCATCAACCGGGCGCCTCATGGCTCACGTTTGTTTGTTGGTTTCTTTGGCGTAAAAGATAATATGCAGGTCATTTGTTCCGCACCCATACTCTCGCCTCCAGGCTTCCTTGAAGCCTACGCAAGGCGTGGGACTAGGAACCGTCCGAGTCGGCGCGGCCAGTAGCGACCCTTAATACGCCTTCATGTGATTCCCTAGATTCGACAGATATCGATCTCGGTTGACAATAATCGATTCGTGCTCGCGAGAACGTATATCCTTAGGACAGGGAAATTCTCGAAGGGACATGGTTGGTTGGTTTTCGTGTTTCCGGGCGCGTCAACTGCTTCGGTCATTAGTTCCGTAAGTGTGGTGCATGTCTGTTTCTCAGGAGATGGCGGTGATCTTCCCCGCTGGATGGCGAGATCCGGCGCCGACCTACCGTCGGCTGATGAGGTTCCTCACCAGGACTCTCCACCAACGGGGCACCGCCCCAGCGGACAAGCTCCCGACCGGTCTCCGGAATATGTGGTAGTGTAGTGCATGTTGAGTGTAAGTGTGTGTAAGAGGACACACCGCCTTCGCCACGACCTCACTCCACTCCAAATCCGCCGAACTAATCTAAATTTCGTGTTCATTTGCCCACTTTTGAATCATTCTAAATCATTTCAAAACAGCATGAAGTATCGCGGTGTGAAGGAAAAGCGGCGAAGGCGAGCAGCGGGAGTCGTCGGAGATGCAAGGGGCGCTGACCCACTGCCTCTCGCCACGACCTCACTCCACTGCAAATCCACGCCGAACCATTCTAAATTTCGTGTTGATTTTCCCGTTTTTGAATCATTCTAGATCGGTTCAAAACAGACGAAGTCTCGCTGCGCTGAGGAGAAGCGGCGCAGGCGGCCGCGGCAGTCGATGGCGACGCCAGGCTCCGCCGCGGGCGCGTCGCCGTGTCGGCGCAGCGGGCGTCGCGCGTTTGAAAGTCAACCGCGCGGCGGCGGTGCGGTGTCGCGGGCAACGTGACGCACATTACCCATCCTATCTCCAGTGCCATCTGTCTCCTGCCGGTGCCCGCCGCGCCGCCGACACGACCGCCGCGTCGCATCGCTTCGCCGAGGTGCGCTCCGAGTGCGCAGCGCAGCTTTATGCTTCGGTTCCTGCGAAGGGCGATGCGTGCGCCTCACGCACAGGCGAGACCACCACTAGACGGCGTCTCAACCACAGAGCGCGGTTCGGCCTGGTGGATGTCACGAAACACAGTGGCCATGTCACGTTTGTGGCTTGTAAATGAAGCCTGGAAGGTGACAGGCAAAATGATGTCCCTTCGGACTGGGAGCGGTAGCTCAGTGCATTAACTGATATTAATGCGGCGCCTCTTATCAGGAGGTCCTAGGTTCGGGTCCTGACGGCGGCAGGATTTTCGACACCTAGCTTTTCAGCTAAGTCGAATTCAATCGCTGTCTGGAGGAGAATTCTAGCGGCCGGCTGCTCTAATCAGGAGTTTTCCGTGGTTTCTTCGATCAACACCAGGTGAATGCCGGAGCAGTACTCTAACAAACGGGCCATGGACCGCGCGCGATCTGTCCGTCCTCTTCCTTGTCCTATCCTCTCCTCTTACACACACACTTCCACTAACATGCACTACACTACACATCCCGGGAGACCGGTCGGAGCTTGAGCTTGTCCCGACTAGGAGGTGCCCGCTGGTGGAAGATCCTGGTGAGAAACCCACTAGCCGACGGTAGGTCGGCGCCGGATCCGGCATCCAGCGGGGAAGATCACCGCATTCCCGAGAAAGACATGCACCACACTAACGGGACTAATGACCAAAGCAGTTGACGCGCCCGGATACACTAAAAATCAATCAATCAATCGAGTCCTGACGGCGGCAGGATTTTCGACACTAGCTTTCAGCTGTCGAATTCAGTCCCTGTCTGGGAGAATTCTAGCGGCTGGCTGCTCTGATCAGTAGTTTTCTGTGGTTTCGCCGATCACACCAGGCGAATCCCGAACAGTACCTACAAACGGGCCACGGACCGCGCGAGATCTTTCCTTCCTCTTCTCTGTCCTCTCCTCTCCCCTTACCCCGCACTTACCTAACATGCATACACTACCCATTTCCGGGAGACCGGTCGGAGCTTAGAGCTTGTTCGGGGGGGGGCAGTGCCCCGGGTGGAGAGTCCTGGTTAGGGGAAACCCACTGGCTGACGGTAGGTCCGCGCCGGATCTCGTCATCGCGCCGGCGGGAAGATCACCACCATCTCCCGAGAAACATGCACTACACTAGGGACTAAAAACCACGCAGTTGACGCCCGGAAACACGAAAAACCAACCAAACAACCCAGCATCTCCGCAGGAGAAACCATCGACGGCGGAGATTACTGTTTCTGATTAGTATTATAAACCGCCCAGACCTAGGTTTTTCACGGCGGAACTCACGTCGTCAGCTTCAATCTGGAAGCAGTGAGTAGGTGACTAGGGATTGGGCATAAATGTCGTTAGCTGGTATTTTCTGTCGTTATTGGGAAGGTTATCTGGCATTTTCTGTGTAGCAGATCGGCGAATCTCAAACCCACATAAATGTGAAAGGGGACCACGAACCCGTGTCTTGTTTGATTAGTTTCCGATGGCACTCGTCGATAACTTTAAGGTGGAGGCAGCAAGGTGTGTCATAAGTGTGTGCTCAGGAATTCCCTGGGCATGTGCTGCCGGGCAATTGGGCACTTGCTTTCGTCGTGACAGTGGCCTGACATTCTAGGATTAGAGGAGGAACTTGACCCGGTGCATGATTCGACTCCGGTACTGGCCTTGAGAGCTAGTAGCTCTGAGCTGGAGGTTACCGAGAATGTGGAGGTTACCGAGAAGGTAAACTGCGTTGTGGTCAATCTCAGATACCTGCCTGTCGGCGTACTTTTGAGACGGCGGAGATGCGGGAAAAGACCAAGCGCCTAGGTGCCCTCCCGAGGAGCAATCCTCCTGGTAGAACTAGCAATGGTGTTGTGTTGTAAACCACGCAGGGTGTATACTGCGCTCCAGAATATGTCTGTCTGTGAGCGGAGTTAGAACGAGCAATTCATATCCGCGAAAATGAGAGTTGGGTTTCAGTTTAAAACAGTTATGCAAACGCGGAGGGAGCTACGACATTGATGATGGACCCCTCAGTAAGAAAAATTAATTTATTGTGATAGTGAAATTATAAAGTTAATTGGACAGTTTTCAAAAAAGTGATCTCCTTATTTTATCTTTTATTGCAGAAACATACACTGCAAGACACTTGTGGTTGCATATTGCTTCTTCACTTATATGCATTTCTCTTGGTATTATTATTTGCTGCATCGCTTGCATTTGATTTTTATATAGTTTAGGACATGTGATATAATTGTTAATATGTCAAACGAATTCATGAAAACGATTCTATCAAGGACTTCATTCGACATCTAATTAGTGGACGTGATAGAGCCCGCAAAAACGCACCGAAGTCTGAGTAGATCCAATAGAGATCTAGAGAGCACGTGCTAAAACAGTCTATCTAAACACAAATATCTTCTGGAAACGATGTATTTAATTTAATATACGAAGAGAAAAAACTACACTGCCCTGGTGAAACAATAATTTGAAGTGTATAGATTCGCAAACCATTCCAAAATGGAGACATTAAAACTTTCCCGAATATTTTTGGAGAGCCAAGGTTTAACCGCATCTCTTCCGTCGCCGCCGTCGTTTATTAGCCTTTGGTAAAATCTGCAATTTGTAACATCTCACAAATCCAAGTGCCCATACTCTCATCTTAACTATCCTGGACTCTCTAATAGATATGCTTTCTAATAGATGTGTTCTTTCACTGAAAATACAAATTATCGAGAGTTGGGATTCCAATAAATAGACAAAATGTTATTGTCAACTTTTCAGATATTTAATGAATATTAAAGCTTTTTATTGCGATCGAGGGGTTTCTTGTTTTTGAATCGAGATTGTGTGTGTGTGTGTGTGTGTGTGATTTTGTTGTTGTTGGTTCCTTTTTGTATAGAGTCGATATGTTTTAAATGAACGAACAGTTGTTTATGGAATTACAACGCGATTGGTTATCTTCACAGTACAAGCGCGTCAGTGTTACAAGAAACGGAACATAATTAATTGAATAAAATAAATCTGATCAGTAATATTATTATTCGTGCACTATCTACGCTTTCACAAAAATAGATCCTCCGTTAAGTGTATCATGTCGTGACACATCTTAAGAGTATTGAGATTTCTCTAAGGAGTCGGACACGCACAAGCAATCTGATTTGAAATCTTTCAGGTAAAGCAAAGTACGTCATACAACGAGCGGCTTAGAGAAGAGGCTTTTGTCAGTAAATAGACTCCAAATCAATGTTCTTACAAAACCTCTTGCCCCCTTGACTCCTATACTTTCGTCAGTGTTCTAAATCAATTAATCGATATATTAAATAATATATTTAAACTCAGCGTATAAACAATGTAGGTTTCACGGCCGGAGTTGTAGTCAAAGGTTTCTTCGGGCTGAAGGGCCGTGGTCCATGGAAAACATATTTCCAGACGTTTCGTCCGCAACTACGGCAGACATCATCAGTGGCGATGTGATCTCGGACGAAGAATCGTCATCAGGGAACCATCAAGGAGAATTCTTCGTCCGAGACCACATCGCCACTGAATATGTCTGCTGAAGTTGCGGACGAAACGTCTGGAAATATGTTTACCAATGGACCACGGCCCTTCAGCTCGAAGAAAACTTTGATTATCAGCGTGTGTACTATATTTGAGCGAAGAATTAAAGAAAAGCAAAGGAAGTCTAATCTTATTTGGAGATAATTAGTAACCGCAAATTATCTTCACAATCTATTCGCACTGCAACCAAGAGTGGTGTATGGTTTGTTATGTATGAATGTAAATATTTGTTGATTAGGTATTAAAATTGAATCTAATGTTTTTCCGGTGGAGATTACTACAAATGATTAGATCCACAATCGAACATGTGCAATGGTTACTGGTATTATTTGACTTTGTACATTTACTCGTCTGTAAAAAAATAATTTTTGATATAGTTTTTGTACTTCGTAATTTCAAAACCTCATTCAAGCATCTTGAGATTATTGTATCATTGTATTTAGTCCAAAAATTATAATTTATAAATTTAATGTATTAGCGCCAATTTTTAAAACCAATGAAAATGAGTCCAGTCCATGTGAAATAAATACTTTATTGTACTGTGAATTAGTTGCAAATAATATACGTAGTCCAATTTCTTCAACTTCACCAGGTTTGGAACTCTTTGTAGTAAGGCAAACGTTCCTTGTCACAAACCTTGCGGCCTCTGCGTATGTTCCCCATATTAATAAAACTAATGGAGACACCAAGCGAAGTGTCCCCTTTCAATGTTTTGAGCTTTATTGAACTTTTAGAATAATATGAAATGTCTTCATGCATATTAATATAAGATGTAAAAACTAAAATATATGAATTAACATGGAATAAAAAATAAGAGAAAATGCGAGGGTCATTTCAGGAAGTTATGGCAACTATTTTTATCAGTCAAGACTGCACAAGGAAACAAAAATCAGGATATACCATTGGAAGTCGCTAAAATGTTCTTCGCAATACTGATACTAAATTGGGATCCAGGTACAAGACACTATGGGTATGGGACATTGAAAAATGCGTAAATAAAGATCATTGTTTTATTCGTATTACACATGCGCAAAACAAAACAGCACGCGTAAAACTCATACTTTTACGAGCTAACAGCCTTCAAAATAATCCTCAAGGCGTCCATACATACCGGTAGCGGTAACTCAGTGCATTAACTGATGTCACTGCAGCGCTTCTGTCCGGGAGGTCCTAGGTTGGAGTCCTGATGGCGGCAGGATTTTCGATTCTAGCTTTTCAGCTAGGTCAGATTCAGCTGCTGTCTGGAGGAGAAGTTCTAGCGGCCGACTGCTCTGATCGGTAGTTTTCCGTGGTTTCTCCGATCAACACCAGGCGAATGCCGGAACAGTACCCTAAAACGGGCCATGGACCGCGCGCGATCTGTCCTTCCTCTTCCTTGTCCTATTCTCTCCTTACACACACCTTACACTAACTGCACTACACTACCACATATTCCGGGAGATCGGTCGGGAGCTTAGAGCTTGTCCCGACTAGGGAGGTGCGGGGCTGGTGGTAGAGTCCGTGACGGAAACCCACTAGCCGACGGTAGGTCGGCGCCGGATCTCGCCATCAGCGAGGAACGATCACCGCCATCTCCCGAGAAAAAATATTCACTACACTAACGGGACCAATAACCAGCAGTTGACGCGCCCGGGAACACGAAAAATCAATCAATCAATCAATCAATAAAGCTTTGGCACCCACTTTGACAACCCTTACGCATCTTTAAGACTTTCCGTAAAATGCGGAACATAGTCGATACAGACCTACCAGTAGATGCGGCTAATTCCACCATAGTCTAACGTCTTTCATCGGCTAAACAGTATTTAATAACGCCAGTTGCACCTGTGTGGAGCAGACGCTGAACGTCCACTGCGTAGCAATCAACAGTTGCTACGCGTCCTCGTTTGAAACCAACCTGCAACACTTCGATAGTGCAACGCCCTACCACCCAATGCTTCTCGCAAACTTGGGATGTCCTCACCATTTTTACATGGCGCTGTTCAACTACTGACATCC